>CACVCL010020939.1:0-71987 GCA_902729485.2 Mus minutoides
TTACTATTAATGAGCAGAATGGTAACATTAGTCTCCTGGGGGCCCTAGATGTCCACGCTGGCTCCTACCAGGTAGAAATTGTGGCCTCTGACATGGGTGTCCCTCAGCTGTCTTCCAGCATCCTTCTGACAGTTTATGTCTACGATGTAAATGACAACCCACCCGTGTTTGATCAGATTTCCTATGAGGTCACACTCTCCGAGTCAGAGCCTGTGAATTCTCGATTCTTTAAAGTACAAGCTTCAGACAAAGATTCTGGAGCAAATGGGGAAATAGCATACACGATCACAGATGGGAACAATGGAGATGCCTTTGGCATATTCCCAGATGGCCAGCTGTATATAAAAAGTGAGCTGGATCGTGAACTTCAGGACAGATATGTGTTGCTGGTTGTTGCCTCCGACCGGGCAGTGGAGCCTCTAAGTGCTACTGTGAATGTCACTGTGCTTTTAGAAGATGTGAATGACAACAGGCCTTTGTTTAATAGCACCAATTACACATTTTACTTCGAAGAGGAGCAGAGAGCTGGGTCCTTTGTAGGCAAAGTCAGTGCTGTGGACAAAGACTTTGGGCCAAATGGGGAAGTCAGGTATGCTTTTGAGGTGGCACAGCCAAATTTCGAGTTGCATGCCATCACTGGGGAGATCACCAACACTCACAAGTTTGACAGGGAGTCCCTCATGAGGAGAAGGGGGACAGCAGTATTCAGCTTCACAGTGATAGCCATGGATCAGGGCCTCCCTCAGCCCCTCAAGGACCAGGCCACTGTGCACGTCTACATGAAGGACATCAACGATAATGCCCCCAAGTTTCTAAAAGACTTTTATCAAGCTACAGTATCTGAGACAGCAACCAATCTGACCCAGGTCTTACGAGTGTCTGCCTCCGACGTGGACGAGGGAAGCAACGGCCTCATTCATTACTCTATCCTCAAAGGAAATGAAGAAAGACAGTTTGCCATAGACAGCTTCTCTGGACAGGTGACTCTCGTAGGCAAGCTAGACTATGAAGCCACCTCAGCCTATTCTCTCCTCATCCAGGCAGTGGATTCGGGGGCCATTCCCCTCAACTCAACCTGCACCCTGAGTATCGATATTTTGGATGAGAATGATAACACCCCCTCTTTCCCAAAGTCAACACTATTTGTGGATGTTTTGGAAAACATGAGGATTGGTGAACTTGTATCCTCCGTCACTGCCACTGACTCTGACTCGGGTGTCAATGCCGACCTACACTACACTATTACAGGGTCAAACAACCATGGGACTTTTAGTATTAGCCCCAACACCGGGAGTATCTTTCTGGCCAAAAAGTTGGACTTTGAGACACAGTCTTTATATAAATTAAACATAACAGCGAAAGATCAGGGGCGGCCTCCTCGATCGTCCACGATGTCAGTGGTGATCCAGGTGAGGGACTTCAACGACAACCCCCCCAGCTTTCCTCCGGGAGACATTTTTAAGTCAATTGTGGAGAACATCCCCCTTGGTACGTCTGTTATTTCCGTGACCGCGCAGGACCCAGATGCGGATATCAATGGGCAGCTGTCTTACGCCATCATCCAACAGATGCCCCGAGGCAACCATTTCAGCATAGACGAAGTCAAAGGAACCATCTACACCAGTGCTGAGATCGACCGGGAATTTGCCAACCTCTTTGAGTTAACGGTGAAAGCCAATGACCAAGCAGTGCCGATAGAAACCAGGAGGTACGCTTTGAAAAATGTGACCATTTTGGTGACGGACCTCAATGACAATGTCCCAATGTTCATATCCCAGAACGCACTGGCTGCAGACCCTTCAGCCATGATCGGTTCTGTCCTGACTACCATCATGGCTGCAGACCCGGATGAAGGCGCCAATGGCGAGGTGGAGTATGAGATACTCAATGGCGACACAGACACCTTCACTGTGGATCGTTACAGTGGAGACCTTCGAGTAGCTTCTGCCTTGGTGCCTTCCCAGCTCATCTACAACCTTATCGTATCAGCCACAGACCTGGGCCCAGAGCGGAGGAAGTCAACCACGGAGCTGACCGTCATCCTCCAGGGCCTAGATGGGCCTGTTTTCACACAGACCAAATACATAACCATCTTGAAGGAGGGGGAGCCCATTGGCACCAATGTCATCTCTATAGAAGCAGCCAGCCCCAGAGGGTCAGAAGCTCCAGTGGAATATTACATCGTTTCTGTTCGTTGCGAAGAGAAGACTGTTGGACGTCTCTTTACCATTGGACGGCAGACGGGTGTCATTCAAACTGCAGCCATTTTGGACCGGGAGCAGGGAGCGTGTCTCTACCTGGTGGATGTTTATGCTATAGAGAAGTCCTCTGCCTTTCCCAGGACACAGAGAGCAGAGGTAAGAGCTTGTATTCTTTTATCTGTTCTCAGTGGGCTTTAAAAGAATTATTTTCTTCATATTTACTCTTTATGATTCAACTATGTTTTTATGGCTACTTTTATAAATAGGGACAATGGAAACATTTTGTCACATACTGACAGTTTCAGAAAATGCAGCTACAATCCAGGTTGTCATTAATAATGAATTTTTAAAAATATACTTTAATGTCCCTTATCAGCAATCATGAGCATAAGGCTACTGCCACCTCTTTAGCCACTTGCAGAATTAAAGTCCATTTGTATGAGCAGAGCCACTCTAGCAACCTAGATAGATCTATCTAAAACAAACAAACAAAACCAAAAAAACTGACTTGTGGGTGGAAAGTCTCAGAGTTAAGAAATCCCTGTACTAAAGGGAAGAGCTTTGCTAGAACTCTGAATGTATTAGGTTTCTGAGTTGAGTGAAGCAGGAGCCTGCATGGCCGTTTACATCGGAACAATACGGACTTTCCTATCCTCAGCAAGCTTGGTGTATTCTGTATAGACAGCCAATAATTTCAGTGTGCAGAGCCAAGCTTGTGGAGGTTCCTGACTCCTGCCTGCAGGGCTTACAAACTGGCATGGATTAAACACTTCCTTTTCCCCTGTACACGCAGGTGTCTGTGAACAGTTAGATCAGATGTGCCAGGCACTCCCGTTCTTGTGATAAAAGAATGCTGTTAGATGTGATGGTGAAGGCACTTGTGCTGCCTCCAGGTGGGAAACAAATCATTCCCAAGCCCATCCCCCAGAAGGTGCAGACTGCTTCCCTGTATCCTTGTCTGCCTTCATCTCTATTAAGTGCCTTTGTTCCAGGCTTGTGGGAAAGTCACCAAGAACTGATACAGCTACCTTCTGGAAAGCTCCATTGACGCTTTCTGAGTTCTTCCTCCCGCTTTCCTCACCCCTCAGAGATGTTCTAGCATCTGTCACTCATCCAAGAATTCAAAATATCAAGTGTGGTTTCTGATGCTTGGCAGAGGTCCAACGACAACAGGCTGGTGGGATGGAGGCCGCTGTGTTTGTTTGCCTGCTTTCTCCTCGTGGGAGACGAAGGATGCTCCTCTTCAGAGTGCCGGGGTTTTATTGTTAGCTTTTGAAATTCCCCGTGATGATTTATTTTTGTGACCGCTAGCTGGATGCATCCTACGGATGGCACTCAGAGGGCATTAGCATTCATTAGAAATACAATTCCCACAGTGCTGTGTAATTGTAAGTGGATCTCAATTTTTCTTTGCACTACTTGCCCCGAGAGGCTTCCGAGTCCAATTGTCTCCTTACACCTTCTATAAAGATCTTGACATCAGAGGTCTTCTGTTCAGCTCAGGTCATGATTTACGTGTAATTTTACTTGATTTGAGTTTATTCCCTGTCTCCCCTTCTCTTCTCTGTAGTTATTTCTGAGATGAGCAGTTCTGATTCGTTTGAAAAGCAAAATATTTACTGAGGATTGGCAATTAAGACTCTCTGGATAATGACTGCATTTGTTAAACAGGGGACATGGTTAGGTGTTTATGTCAGTCAACTGCTTTTTATCAGAGGGGTGCAGAACAAGGGAAGGAATGTTCCTGGGTGCCATTAGGTCTATCATGCTTGTGATATGAATCCATTAGAAAGGGGAAGGTTGGTTTGCCATAAATGTTCTAGACAGTGATATCTCTGAAACATGCATTAAATGCTACAAATAATCATTACAAATGATTTTTCTTAGGAATGGGTACAGTATGCCACAGTGTCTCTCTAACTTCAATTAACATCAGTGTGTCAAGTATTCTTTTGGGCTTCCTGTGACTTCTGCATTGAGAAACCAAAGGAGAATCAACCTTTGTTGATTGTGTGTGTGTCTATTTGTGTGAACGTATTTCTGTGCATGAATGTGTGTTTGTGTATTTGTTAGTCTCTCTTTCTCTCTCTCTTGTGTATGTGTGTGCCTATTTGTGTATATGTGTGCCTGTTTGTAGGTGTGTTCCTGCTTGTGTGTGTGTTTGTGTGAATGTATCTGTATATGAATGTGTTTCTGCATTTCCATCTCCCTCTCCCTCCCTCTCCCTTTCCCTCTCCCTTTCCCTCTTCCTCTCCCTTTCCCTCTTCTTCTACCTCTTCCTCTCCCTCTCCCTCCCTTTCCCTCTTCCTCTCCCTCTTCCTCTTCCTCTCCCTCCCTCTCCCTCTCCCTCTTCCTCTTCCTCTCCCTCTCCCTCTCCCTCCCTCTCCCTCTCCCTTTCCTCTGTCTGTCTGTCTGTCTCTCTCTCTCTCTCTCTCTTTGTCTCTTTCTCTCTCTGTATATGTGTGTGTGTGTGTGTGTGTGTGTGTGTGTGTGTGTGTGCACTCACGGCATGCCCATATATCAGTATACCTTCTATATACTGAAGTGCGCAAATTATAAACCAACTTTGAGTTACTCTGGTACAGTCCTGCTGAAATTTAAAGCAAATGCTTTATTTCTTATGAAGAACACTGAAAGTAGTGGTTTAGAGGTAAAATTTCACATTATTATTGATCATATTTTTCCCACCTATAAATTAAACTAGGTAGTTTTTCATTATGTTCAATTGATTTTTTATGATTCTGCAAAGAGGAGCCTTGAGGTCAAGGGTTACTTGTGCACTGTTTGCAGATTCAGATGTTCTGCTGGATTTGAAAACCCGCATTTGTCTGACCTGATAAGAGGTCCAGGCTGATGCACGTGGCTCAGGCAGTGTCACAGCAGATCACATTCCGTGTGATAAGAAGGACAGGAGAGAAGATGGACAATTGGCCTGCTTTCTCTGTCTAGCTCGAAGGCTTGGTGTGAGCACAGTTTACATTTGCTATTGCTTACGCTGGACATCTGCCCAAGGGACACATTCGCTCACTCTGCCTGTCAGAGCTAAAGGTTGGCAGGAGCAGGAATGCCTCCAAAGTAATTCTGTCTTCTGTAATATGTCCATCAATTAATTAATTTTTATTGAAAATTAAAAATATATTTCATCTATAAACTTCCAACTTAGGGTCTCAGACATCATGATGACCAGGGACTTTGTTTCATCAGTGTTTGTTATTTCAGCATCTTATTCTTTTACCCAGCATGCAGTAGGGGCTGCAAACATGTTACTACTGAGTAAGATGGTAGACAACCAAGACCAGAGTACAGCTTCCTCGCGGAGGAGCGAGTGCAAGAAAAGCTGAGGGAAGGGAGGGTGTTGGTGAATTTGACCAATCAGTTGAATATGGGCAGAGAATAGTAATTATCTCTGCTCTACAAATGAAATGAGAATTGTCAGAAAGTCGAGAGAACAGAGGGAAGTGAACGAGTGGTCTGACATATGGTGACTATGAGTGAAAGGGGGTTGCACCCACTGGGATCACAGACACTGCCTTCCAGGCCTCTGATCTCAGTGCCCTCTTATGTTCCCTTGAAACTCTCCAAGGGCTTCCTGATGAAGAGTGTTGACTATTTTTCTTTACTTGTTGTGGTGGCTTGAATGAGAAATGTCCTGCATCGACTTCTGTAGTTTGGAACTTTTTGGAGGTGGAGCATGGTTAGAGGACTCACTGGGGGAGGCATGGAGAGCTTATAGCCCCGCCCTACTTCTTGCTTGGGTTTCAGCTTCCTGTTTGTGGTTGGTATGCTACCTCCCAGCTTCCTATTCCTGCGACTTCCTGCCATGCTTGTCCTTCACTACGGATTTTTATCTTTCTACACCATAAGCCACAATAAATGGTTTTGTCTGTAAGTTGGTTTTGTCTGTAAGTTGCTTTTGGTTGTGGTAGTTCCTCTCATCACCAGAAAAGTAACTAATGTGGTAGTTTTAACTAAGCAACAGAAAAATATAGGATACTGATTTATTTACATTATAAGGGACATAATGTTCTTTTTTGTTTAAAGATGTTACATGTTCAAGTTTGAAAAGTAGAAATAATGATGTCTCACATTTAAATTTTTTCTTTTGCTCATGACTTACAGAATATAATAGGAGTCTCAAACTTTTTTTTTTTTGTCTAGTTGAATACAATGTGTTGTTTTTGTTTACTTTTTTTTCTGTTGAAATATTGAGATCAATCTATCCTCAGAAAGGGAGGTTGAGTAGGGTAATGGAAAAGTATTTTGATTTGGTTCCTCATTTTACTATCCCTGGAGGGACAGTGCCTTGGGACTTAACTGGAAACCCACCAGAAAACCAGTCAGCTGCATTCCCCTGTAGTTATGTGAATATCGCGGTCTATGCTATGTTGCAGTTGGGTTGTTCCCTGTTTAAGCTATATCAATCAGCCATTTGTAACTCAGAAAATACTGGTGTGAACCACAGAGACTTTGTGAGACAGGGAAGGTTTTGGTAGTTTATTTTGTGAATTCCAAATATTCTTGTTTTAAATGATAGATATCCTAACAGTTTGATGTTTTCTGTGTGAGTGAGTGTGTTTATGTGTGTGTACATGTATAAAGTCATCGCAGGCATTTTGTTACATTCACAGTAAGCTGACCCGCACATCAAGCATTGGTATATGTGAGTAAATTCGTTACAGCATCTGCAACACTAGCCTTGTTTTTAGATGTTGATCTTTCTCACTGGAGTGGAATATGACATCCTAGTTTTGGTTCATGTGTACCTGAAGCTCTTTGATGTTGAACAATCATTTACAGACTTGTAGACCACCTTTGCAAATTCAATCACATCTTATGCCCATGATTAAACTCTGGTGCTTACTCTGATGCTATTGAAATGTTTAAACTTCTCATATATTATCAACACTAAATCCCTGTGGGATGCATCCTTTAGGCTGTTTTCTTATCTATAGGATTTTCTCTTACTGTGTTGGGTGTTTCTATCACTCTGAAAGCTTTTTAGTCTTGATTTGTATTGGTCTATTTTTTTTTTAATTTTCCAGTCTGTATTTTTGAGCTTTTTATAACAACAGCAGCAGCAACAACAACAACAATAATAATAATAAAGCAAGATCACTGTGGGCAGTGTTGTATTCTAACAGTTCAGCTTGAGGTCTGGCCTTTTATCTTCAGCCCATTTTTACAAAGGTCTAGCTTCATTCACACTGCATCTGACTGAGCAGGGCTTTCCCCAGCACCATCCAGTGAGGACCCTGACTTCCTCACAATGTGTTCTTGCAGCCACTTGTCAGTGCTGGCCAGTCCACTGGCAGTGTGTGACTTTGCCTCTGCTGTCTTTCCCCTAGTGATCTGAGCACCTGTATTCATGATGACACATAGCGCAGCATTTGTCTTGTAGAAAACACTTTCCATGTATTGATAGCAAGCCTCCTAGGGATGGTTAGGAATTATTCACAATCCAAGTTTTTTACTTGTCAGCTCAGATTTTTACCACTAAGACTTACCTTGTCAGGTATTTTACTTGAAGTGTCCGGTCTCCTTCATTCATTATAAAAGTGGACAGTTTCTGTTAGTGGCTCTTTGCAGTGAAAATGGGCTTCCCCAGACAGTTGCTTTTTAAGCTAACAGCACAGTCATTTAGAGCTTTCTATTACACCACCCCAGCCCTTAGCTGGGTGCAGAACACAGATTCTCTGTACATAATTTATCCTGTGTAACATAGAACACTGATAAGACATTAAGACTAGAGACTTCATCTAGTATAATTGATTCTAAAAAGCATTTATTTTTTAATTTTGAGTGCAACTGCCATTCCTGTTTACTATGAATTCTGGCTGTGAACCTGATGTTGATCTGTGGCTCACACAAGCACAAATATCCTGATGAATGCCTATAGATACCAGCTCAGTCCCTGTGTATATGGTTAGCCATTTTTTTGGTGTGAGGAGAAAAGTTGTTACTCTGTAGACAGAAGGATATATCAATTGCATTAAAAAAATTACATTGCCTTTACTCCTGTATTGATTATTAAATCTTCAAGAAGTGATATAATGCCTGGGTGTGGCAGAGTGGATCTGTAATCACATTAATGGAGAATCAGAGGCAGAAAGAGTTCATGTTTGAGGCTAGCTTTGGCCACAGAGAGGGATTATTGTTCTAAAGCTTCTCACCTGCTACAGTCAAGGTGGTCAGCAGATCAGGTAGCAATGCTGACCCTGACCCCAAGCTGAGGACTGGGGGAGCATCTGGAAAAGGGGAGGTGTGGAATCAAAGGAGGACATGCCTTCTGATGAGGAGCACTGTGTGAAGGGTCTGAGCTGAGTGACCTCCACAGTCTACAGAAGTGTTGCATGAGCGGCAGGCTGCTGCAGCTGGAAGTGGAGAATCTAGCTCCACATTAGAATTCCTGAGTGTGTGTTCTAAATGCAACCAGAAGTCTCGCACAGCTGCACACATCTGTAATCCTAGGGGTTGGGGAGTGGAGGCAGAGGTATCAGAAACTGAAGGCCAGCTGAGATATGTGGGACACTGTCTTGAAGAACGAGAGAAACTGCTAGTACAGGACAGACCAGATGGTGAATGCTCTAGCCTTTGGGAGTTTGATGCAGGAGGATCACCAAGACTGCAAGCCCAGCCTAGGTTACACAGTGGAGTTCTGTCTCAAAAGGACAATTCCAAATCAAAAGCATCACGAGGTTATTTTCTTATCACTGACTAATGTATTTTAAAATGATTGAAAGCCCATGTCATAGCTAGGATTCTTTAGAGCTAGCTATATCCATGGTGCACACTTGAAGTGCATCTTCAACTGTTTTAGTGACAAGCTTTCAGAGATCAAACTCATCTTCAGAGTCATTTACTCTGTTTCATCTTGCCTTTACTAAAACTTCAGTGCCTTTAGTACCCTACCAATTGATTAGGCTTTGGGGCACCCAGGCTAAGAAAATGCTTTTTCAATGATTTCTGCTTGTGAAACGTATTCAGAGTAGAGTTTTCCTCTCTGTGGCTTGTCCTCTGCCATCATTAGAAGGACACACAGTCTGGGGACTCCTCAGCTGAGAGGCTGAGTAGTGACTGCTAAGGGTGTCTCCTGGTGCCCATGATGGACACATTGTTCATCACATAGTCTTTGCGGGTGCTAGTTGTATGTAATTCCCTCAAAGGCTCCCGACAGACTCTCTTGCTTCTGTTAAATGCTCCCTCTGCTAAGCTTCCATGTCACTGAAATCTGTAACTTTGTTTCTCTCTTTGTTTCTTAAACTAATTAGTTTCCCCAACCCACCAGCTTCTCTCCATCTTCTCACACCATGCACACAGTAAATTCTGGCAGCTGGTTTGTGACTGGGAAGAGGTTCTCCCAGGTGAAATCTCTCAATTACCTGAATAAGGTTCCTGTCAGTGTTTTTTGACAGTGACTCTCCAGTGCCTCACAGGGGAACCTGACAATGAAGGCCTTTATAAAACCTAGCTTAATCCACCAGGGGAACATTCCCCCCCCCCCCCTATTTTAAAGCATTAGGGAGTGGTTAAATACTTGATATTATCTCTAGCCACCAGTGGCTTAGATTGTCTCTTTTCATTAAGATTAGAAACCACTAAAGCTGTAAGCTAAGAGATCTATTGAAGAACTTCTGCTGTTTTAAAGATGTGACAGGGTTTCAAATGTTAAAAAGGACTTGAATGACAGTTACATCCACTCATCCCCAGGGGAATATCTGGCCTACAGGAGCAGAATGACAGGATGGGGGAGGGGCTAAGGATGGGGCAGAGACTCAGGCTGTGAGTTCTAGGAAGACTTTGCAGCCTCAGAGAGAATGATAACAGAAGTGATTGGCAGTCTGTCTGCTGACATGACAGACTGAGTGACAGAGGTGTCACAGAGTGGGAAATTGTTCCCATCTCAGTCTACAATCAGGGTTGACTCCGTGCTTTGGCTGAGACTCCAGCAGGCCTGGGGGCCCCACAAAGACTTCTCAAATGAGCACTGAACTGTACTGGAAGCAAAGTTTGGCTGAAAAATGTGCTCAGGAATGATGCTTCTAGCCCGCTTCCTGCTCACCTCTAGCCACTCCGTGACCCTGGCACGGTCCCAACCAGATAGCTACTCCCAGGACCTCATGGACACGAGGAAAGGAAAATAGCTTTGCTTGTGCATGGCCATGGCTCTGAAAATTTCCATAGAATCATTAGAAATTTACTTCACTTCATGTTCTGGAGAATCTGTGTATTTAAATATGAAAGTATATTAAATATTGTCCTGATCATTTCAAATTTATAGCAATTTTCAGATTTGTGACACTTTTACTACAAGTAGTATGTTAAATGAGGCCCATATTTTATCCATTGCTTTAATGCTAGTTTTAAGTGTGATTATGTCAAACTGTGTAATAATGGAGCTTTGAACTGTAATTGCCCCTAAATGTTACTGAACTGCTTCTGTCTCTGACGGGGTGTTCTTGCTCAGGAGGAGCCACTCAGTATGCTATTGCTACATAACCTTGAGTCATAGTCGATTTTTTTTTTTAAAGATAGTGTATTAAATCACTCAGTAAAACCTTTAAAATAGACATCCATGTTTGTGTGGGCCAGGGGAGCCTCTATTGCAAGGTCCGCTCCTTACTGTTTTATTACTCTGAATAATAAAATACAGAAAGTATCTTTCTGTTGAGGTTGTAATTAATTGGATGTCAGTACAGAATCTTGAGTGTCCTGAGCTCAGGGCCAGGCAGACTAGAAACACCACTTGACCCCTGACTTATTGAGGAATGACGGAAGTGGGAGCATAGGTTTTTTTGGGGGGGAGGGGGGCTTGGGGGGGGTAAGATGGCTTTGGATAGGCGGGTCAATCTCGCTTTTCAAGAACATGGTCTTCTGATTGGGCAAACATGGCTGGATGCAATAGAGGTGGCCAATCCCATATCCTCTCTTCTGTGTATCTGTTGGAGTAAGCCAATGCCTTTATTTCCATGTGAAGTGGTTGTCAGCATCTAAGAGAAGATATGTATGCTAAAGGAATCACTTCTGTTTAAAAATGGTAGATGCTGGAATAGGGGCGGCACTGGGGTGAGCTTCAGGAGCATAGAAGAGTGAGGATGTGTAAAAGGGCTTTAGCATTCTTTCTCACGGTTAATTTCACCATATGCCACACATAGATGTGGGATGCCTCTTACCCTCCCTCCTACCTTAGAGACTGTCTGAAGGACCCTGGGGGTCATTGGTCAGCCTGCCCAGACTCCTTCCTGAACTCCAGCCTAAGGATGAGACTCTGTCTCAAAACCCAGAGAGGACAACACATGAGAAACAAAGCTGCCATTGACCTCTGACCTCCATGCCTCTTAAACATTCATCAGCACCCATAACCATATACACATCCCCCTATACTCATGAAAAATATACTTTTTAAAGTGCCCTAAACACATTTTACTTGTTGATAAAAGATGAGACAGGGTATAAATAACCAAAGAAATACAACTATAATTTAAATTTTATCCTTGTTAACTTTGGTATTTCCTAACCAACTTTTCAATCCTCTGTTAGAGAATTTGACACACATTTCAATTTTTGGAGACCCTCTTTATTGTTGTTAATACTAGGTACATAGGCATACTGTATGTTGAAATTCTGTGAACAGGACTTGAGTTTTATTTCATATTTTGTATATATGAGTGTTCTCTCACATACCTGCACATCCCAAGAGAACACTGGATTCCATTATAAATGGTTCTGAACCACTATGTGGGTGCTGGGATTTGAACTCAGGACCTCTGAAGGAGGAAACCAGTATTCTTAACCTCTGAACCATGTTTCTAGTTCCATGGTCAGTGGAATCTAACAGGGAGAATAGCTTGTTCCAAACCCTACCTGAGGTGGGAGCTTCAGGTAGATGCTCAGGCTCTTTGGTCTTTGTGCCTGTGTCTATAAGCCTTGGGAGGAAAACGTGCCTCACAGTGTGTGGATTGTTCTTCAGTATTGCTCGGCTTACTGTGGAGACTCCTTCATTAGACGGTTTACTCCTTGTGTGGTCCAGAAGGCAATGGTTTCACAAAAATGTAAACAACTGCTCCTCAAGGTAATAGGCACAGGTTCACAGGGATGGTGTCGCCGATACATTAAGGACACCATGTGGATGTGAGTGAACCAAACATTTACATTTAAGGGAATTATTAAGGATGTACATTAAAATGTCTCTATGGTCATTTGCTTCGTTACCTGAAATCCAGGACAAAAATAGCTTTTAAAAGACAGTGAGCGGCCAGTGAGCTGGAGGGAAAAGCTCAGCACTGAAGGGATTTTAGCTAAGTGAGAGAAGTGAATCTTGCTTTTAAAATACTGTTTTTCACAGACACTTACTTGATTTTAGGTAACTCATAAAACAAACCCAGATGAGCACTCTTTAGTTCAAAAGCTGTTTACATACATGTTTGGTTCAGACGTCATTTCTAAGCTACATCCCACCCAGAGGATGCTATAAAATATTAAAAGGCACATTGAGTATTCAGCAAATATGTAGGAAAGGGAACTTCAGGCCTTATTCAGGCTGTAAAGACCTTCCTTTAATTTAATCGCTTGTGTGGGATATTTCCTCACAGGAGATGTTTGAACATCCTCACCTGTTTCCTGTGCACTGCAGTTTCTACGTTCTGTCACTATGAAGCATTATGGTGGAAAGTGGCCATTCTGTTTCCAGTTCTCTCACTCTGTTGTACTTTGTCTGTGAGTGTTGTAATTGAAGAAATGAAGCAATTTCCTTAGAAATAAAATGTTAAATATGCAATGACCCTGAAGGCAGGTCTGGCACCTACTGTACTGATCAGTCTTTATTGTTAACTTACCACAACCTTGAATTACCTGGCATGAGGGAACTTCTAAAGAATTGATTGAATTGATTGGCCAATCTTTGGGGCACTGCTTTGATTGATGATTCATGTTGGAGGGCCCAACCCACAGTGGGTGGCTCCATCCCTAGGCAGAAGGTGTGTAAGGAAGATGTTTATAATCAACCATGATCACTGGAACACATTGCATTGAATAGACTTGGATTCAGTTTTATTTGTTACCAACACTTTTGTTCTTTCTAATACACTTCTCTGCTCCTAATTATTATACATAATCATAAATTATCACATGACAATATGATGAAAAGATGAAGCTTCCAGGGATGAATTGACAGCCGTGGGGGCTGGTATATGTCATCAACAGAGCTTACATTTCATTTGCAGCTTAGTGAAGACTCATTGGCTTTTGAGTCAGAAAATAAGTTCAATTAATAGTTCTGTGAAAGAGTTAATATGTCCAATTTCAGAGAACATGAACCTATCAGATTAAATGAAGCATTAATTAGTAGTTAGGAGAAGTATAAATCAACACAGTGAGGGAGGATGGAAAACTCAAAGCTTGCCTGGGCTTCAAAGGGAGACCTTGGGGCAAACAAAACAAATCAAGAAGAGGAGAGGAAGGACGTGCTTAGAAAACAGAAAATTTTCATTTGCCTTGGATCACATTTATAGTTAGCTAAATTAAATTTGGATGTTAAGCTGACTTTGAAGGGGCATCTCTACCATAGATATAACTAAGCATGTCTCCTAATTAAATGTACAGACATGAATGAATTGGGTTTTGCTTTCTTGTAGTGTTTGTGGGAGAAGGAAAATTCAGTACATTAACTGTAAACGAACACAGACTTCTTAGTGGTGGGAGAGGCAATAAGGAGCCTAAGTGTAAATGGGACTTGAATCACGCATCAGCTTGCAGAAGGCACATGTTCATGGCACCAGTGAAGGCCTGTGAGTGAACTCAGACATTGTGAAGATACTGCTGGATGTGCAGTTGTAGAGATTCCAGCCTTTGGATGATTGGACAGTAGCTTTTGGGCATGTGTGGAAGATAGCTCATGACAGCAAGAAACACTTAGTGTAGTAAGCTGCTCACCTCATAGTGACCAGGAAACGAAAAGCAGGAAGAGGACCCATTTCCCCTCATAGAGACCAGGGAACAAAGAAAAAAGAGGAGACTACACTTCCCCATATTCTCCCAGGACACTCCATCAATATCTGAGACCTCCTCCTGGGCCTCGGTTCTTATGTTCCTGTATTTTTCCACATCCCCAAGTTAAGTACCAAGAAGACTGTTGGCTTCAGATCTAGGAAAGAGTCAGAAATGAAGTCTATCTGAGGCTATGTAGGGTAATGAAAAAAGGAAGGATTTGTATCTAGTTGTATCTGGGCAGGCATGACTTTGTACACTCTGTACAATTTGGAAGTTGATTCTATATTGCTGCTTTTAGATACTAGGTGTACACAGCCATGAGAGTCATCATCTCTGACTTTAGATAGAGTCAGTTTGGGGCATTTACTTGGGTTGTTTCAGCAGAGAGTGAAAACCACTTAGGAATTCCAGTTTTGTAGGGAGACAGCTATTAGAGGCAGGAAAATGCTGGCCTCACTCCTGGCCATGGTCTTGGGTTGGAGTCTACCTGTCTGTAAGCAGTTACCAGAGACCTCAGACTCAGAGGGGTTAGTTCTAGAGTCTTATGAATAGTTTGCTGTGACTTTCCAGTCCTCAGTCTTACCCCAGTGTTCATTCCCTGGAATATTGCTGAGTGGTCTGGGATCCAGCAGCCCCACTTCAGATCCACCCTGCAGCATATAGGAAGTCTATTGTAAAGACTTGTGTTGGGAGAACTAAAAGACAGCTACACTGAAGAGGTGTCACCAATTGATTTCCCTGACTCAGTATTGTCCCATACAAGCTTTAGTGTTTGTGGTGGATAATCTTGGTTGTCAGCGTGACTCGAATGGGACCAGGGATCTTGACTGGAGATTGCCTCCATCAGACTGGGCCACGGGCATGTCTGTGGCGGTATTTCTTTGATTGCTAAAGGACAAAGGAGGGCGAGTCCACTGGGGCAGTGCTACTGCCCTGTCTCCCCCTCTTCCCAGCCAGAGATTTGGGCCTGTATAAGAAAAGCAGCTGAGCAAGCTGGACAGAGCAAACCAGTGAGCATTGTTCCTGCATGGTCTCTGCTCCAGCTACTGCCTGAGCTCCTGTACTGACTCCTCCCAGGGATGAACTGTTACCTGCAAGTGTAAACCAAATAAATCCTCTCCTGAATGTTTTATCACAGCAACAAGAAAGCAAACTAGGGCAGTGTTAGATTTAGATAGGGATTTCATCATTTTTTTTTTGACCCGAGTGAAATTGTTCCCTATAATGTGATGCCTGTTAGAAATTGCCTATCTTTGTTCTTTCCTGACTTTAAATAATTTAATATGAAGCACCACCATGTAATTAAGTGGACCCCAGCTCCAATCAAGAGGCTTTTTCCTGCATTCAGGTCTAGGGTCAGCATTTCTAACGCCTGCCTTTCCTTCTGGTTTAAGTCCAGACCGACTCTGTGCTAATATAATCTCTGCTGTCTTTCTCTCCTTCCTTTTGAAAACAGGCCCACCCGTGCTACAATAATCTCTGCTTTCTAGAAACCCTTCTTTCCCCAGAAGCTCTGGTCATTTGACTATTTAGAGGACTTATTTATAGATCTCCCTCAGGAAGTACAATTACTCATTGATTTTTTTTTAATCTTTCTAGTTGTATTAACAGTAAGCATTTACTATGCACTTATTGGATAAGATCATTGAGCAATCATAAGGTACTATTCCTGAGACAATAAAAAGCCGCACTCAGCAACAACAGATGGCTACTTAGGCACTTTCATGCAAGCTAAAAATGGCGCTCAGAAATGAGTTCTGTTGCTGGCACCATCTTACAGATGGTGACATGGAGGCACAGAGGAGATGGATTAACTGCCGGTAGCGCTGTTCGAAAAGGCTGGGGCTGGGTTTGGGCTGTCAGTCCAAACTGCCACACATTCTGACTGTAGTCGTCGAGAATGCTGTCAGGACAATGTTTAACTGGTATTTTCATTTTGTTTGGAATACATTGGTATGGTCTTTTTCTTTGTGTGTGTGTAAGCAGCATAGATTACAAATTTCACTTTGAGTCCTTTTAGAATGAGCTATGAATGAAAATGATTTAAACACAGAAATATAATCTCAGTCAACTGAATGTGGAAAGCAATCATTCAAATCCTGATCTATAAAAAGTACTGGAACCTAACAAAATACTGTTCTCCAATTTCCTTTCTTATCAAGGTCTTTTATTCTCTATATATTCTTTCTCATATGAGTGTGTGTGTGTGTGGGGGGGGTAATTTAAACAAAGCAGAATTTAAATAAGGTTAGAAAAAGAATTGATTTTTATATGTAAATGTTTTAGCTTGATTCATTCCCAAGTGCTACTATCCATGAGTTGTGTGGGCATTTATTTATGGAGCAAAGTATTTTCAAAGGTTAAAGTAAAATCCCTGGGGAGACTTGAAGTGGCGGTGATGAAATAGCACACAGGACATCTTAGCAAAGATCCTCTTAGTTGGCTCTTGCTTCTTACACAGAAGGGGAACCCCCACATTTGTACAATCAGGAGAGCAGCTCTGAGGGAGGCCAGCCTGGTTCCATTTCTCTGAAGTCACTGTATCAGCACAGATGAGAGTGTAGGAGAGGAAGCTGGGGTCCTATAGGAATGGCAGTACCAGCTGCACCAGCAGTAAGGAGGCAAAGGTAAGAGTTACCAGTGGTGGAGCGGAAGAATAACAATGGTGCAGGAGCAGGACCAGTCATGATACTTGGGACCGCAGTGAAAGGAGCCATGATAATGTCAATGGAGACACAGCAGCAGTAGCAATGAGGACAAAGCAGGAGGGACTGCAGCAGGTGTGCTAGCCTAGCAGGAGCAGAAACAGGGGAGCAGCAGAGCAGTGGCTGCTGAAGCTTCCAGAGGGGCAGGCAAGTCACTTAGCAGTGGGAGGAGCACAGATAGCACAAGCAAGGGGATATCAAGGGAGAGTTGCTTTTCTTAATGCCTTTTGAAACTCCTGCAGTATTGGGGCATTACTTGCCCAGCCATTACAAGTGTCTGTCATCATGGTTGTTTTTGATGTATAAGGCGAGCTTAGTTGATGAAAGGAGAGGAGCGGAGATGAGAAAAGTGCTCTGTTGTAAGTACAGGAAACAAGGAAGTCCCTGAGAGCCGCCCGAGACCAGCATATAAAATGGACTGAAACCAGATCTTTTTCATAGTACTCATTAAAAAATGCCTCTTTAATTCCTTTTAGGATGAGCTAATGTATTCAAATGGTTTCACTGAGTGGGCTGTATGAGTTGTCGTAAACAGCACATGAGATGGCCGGAGAAAGTCACTATCTGGAATGTTTCTAACATTATACTTTGAAATGGACATGGCAGATGGATGACTGTAATGTCTGTGACCATGAAATGAGACTTGCTGTGGGGTCCCAAACTCTCAGCGTTCTGAACTCAGATAGAAGCAAAACCATGAGAGGACAGTATGGCCCATTCAGATGAAAGTTGATCAGTGGTGGACTAGAACTTCTCAGAATCGACCCTGTCCGCAGAAGTGATTTATAGTCCATACCAATGTGTTGTTAAGGCATTGGGATTCCCCTATGTTCTTCCCCAACTAGAGAAAAATCTGCATTTACATATAAAAAATAGTTGCCCTCACTCATGAACAAACAGCCTAGCTTTTAATGTAAAGTCTGCATGCACATAGGAAAAGAACCCTTGAGAAAAGCAGAATTTAGCATAATTGAAACGTGGTTAGCCATCTGGAGCACTTGCTGCAATACAAAGACATTTGGTATTTTAAATAGAGGATTTAGAATTCTTTTGTGTCTTTTAAGAACATTGATTTATTGAGACTATGCATGGCTTTCCATCATATCCAAAAGAGTAATGGCTTCCTCAATACCTTTTTCATTCATTTTACAAAATGTTCAATACAGTTACACAGAGAGGAAACTTTGAGGGCATAGAAACTGAAGTTGCAGGAAATATACAAAATATTTTGTTCCAAGAATTCACCAAATGGTATAAAATGTAAGTTTTTTTTTCTAGAAAAACCCTGGGTATTTTTGAATGTTGGACAAATAATGGATAAACAATTTAGGATGATATCAGTATTATACTAAGTAATTCTATGAAATATATTTTAAGAGTGTGTAAAGTGAATCTAATGAGTAGTCTATGAACTTCTAAAATTCCATAGTAATATTTGGAGTTGATAAACTTAAGGCATAGAGTTGAGATCATTTGATGCAAATGAATTCATATAAATAAGATATTTCATGAGTAAAAGTTTTATTAGGCTCAAACAATTATGAATAACATTTCAAGTGATTTATATTATAAAATATGATTATTTGGAGTTTTAATTATACTAACCTCTGACATTTAAATTTTTGAGTATTATTTTAATTTATATCTATTTTATTACTGAAATTATACACATATTATTTGTATGTTTTGTTTAAGTCAAAGTAGAAACTTGGCCACTTTTTCAGTGATCTACTTTTATCCAAATTTTTCATGTGGTCACTAATAAGAAATAAGATTTTGTTATTTCTGTCCAAAACACATGAACCTTATCTATACCATCTATACACACACACACAAATACACACAAACACACACACATACACAAACACACAAACACACACAAACATATATATATATATATATATATATATATATATACACACACATATATACATTTATGTATATATATATAGATATATTTTTATATATGTATGTATAGATATGGCTTTTTATGCTATTTAACCAGATAGGATAAGATCATCATAAGGAAAACAGAAAGAATAAGATAAACATTACCAATTCCCACAAAACTCACTTTAGGGTGACTGAATTTACTTAACCTGATCTTTAAAAATTAAAAAAAAAAACTTCATCATCACTCTCAATTAACAACTTGAAGTCTGAATCAATGATTATATTTACATTAGAATTTGCAGTTAACTGTTTTATTTGCTTATTCAGAACTAAAACAAAACTCTAGGATAATTTTCAATCTCTTTACGTTTTTTGATCAGCATATGGACCTGATGGAGTAGTAAAAATATTTTTTGAAAACAACTGAATTGCATTTTTATTTTATATAAAATTGTGTTTTATTATTTTTATTAGTACAAGTGAATTAATTGTGAGGGTACTCTTTGGAAGTTGTAGTTATTTAATTGAGTACAGTAGCATATATATATATATATATATATATATATATATATATATATATATATATATACTTTTAACCATATTAGAAGCTGTAATAGGACTGTATCTAACTTTAAATATTAATTTAAACACAGAGTCTGAAGTGTGTTGCATGTCTTCACAGCAGTATCCTGAAGTGTTCTGTGACACTCTATTCTCGCTGTATGAGATGTTTTCTTTGTGGTTTTCTTCACACTGGAGTCAAGTGTCTGAGTCTGTGATTTCTAAGTGTCCTCTTGTTTTGGTATGCTAAAGGTCACCATCTCTGTTAGAATTTGAAATATCCTCATTGGAGTGGAAGGGTTACCATATTACCTGGATTGATTTTCTATGTATTCTATTAGACAACACATTCTGTTCAGCGTGATAAATCACCTAATTATACTTGCAAAATATTTCTTTTCCTAAGACAGGACTTAGGCCACCTCTCCAACTAGCAAGAACAGTCACATCTGTTATTAAGTTGTTTCCTTGCAGATATACAACACATAGTGATTGCATACATAAATACAGACACATTGGTTTAAAATCTTGTGGATGGACACACCACACACACACACACACACACACACACACACACACACTTTTTATATAAACATAAAGTTAGAGATGTCCCCTGAAGATTTTCAACCAGTTAGTGTTGCTATTTTGGAAGATTGCAGAACCTTTTTGAGGTGCGTCTCTGGTGGGGTAGACCTGAAGGATTAAGATCTGAGTTTGTCAGGATTTTTTGCTAGATGAACTGTCCTATAACGCCAGTAACTTAACAACATCACATGTGTGGAGAGCACCTGTGGAAGGCTGCACTATAGAAAGGTGTAACAGCACATATGATGTAGACCAGTGAGGGAACACATGAGAAAGAAGTTAGAAAGACTCTTAAGTATGTTAACTTGAAAGTCTCCTACAGAGAAGATTTCTCTCAGGATAATATCAATGTCATGAAAGTGTAAATTTATCTTTAAAGGTGAGCCCACCCTGAAATAATGCAAAAAAAGCATAAACAAACAAAGCAAAAACAACCAACAGAAACTGCACTGATCTTGTGGGCATACCATTAACAGAATTGTTAAAGGTTTAGCTTGTTATATGAATTAGAAGTGCCAGAACAGGGCATTTGGGTACATTTCCTGGCAAGACTGATCAATTTAAAATTTTACAGCTCTGGAAACTTCTGTTTCAACTGCTATAATGTAAATTTTTCTAGTGACTATTGAGCAGTGCTATAAGTTGGGCACAACATGCCCAGAGGATGTGACACATGGCCCTGGAGTTGGCTTTACATTGGAAGTTTATCATTTTACTATATCGTTATTCACCCTTGATTCTGTTTTCTATACTGAATGGATTTCTCAATTAGTTAGAAAAAGTATAGATGGAAACTGGTTAGTTAAATGACTTTGACAGGCTATTCACCCCATTACCAATAGTTTAGAAAGAGAAGGAGCCTCTTGCTGATTAATCCCTTCTCCTGCGAGCTCACTGAGGTAGACCAGACAGTAGAGCCCACATTTTTATTTACTAAAAATCCCAGAGCAGGACACAAACATCAGAATCTCCTTGGCTTCATGATGGCAAATCTTATCAAGCTCCCTCTCCGGAAGATTCCTTCCTACTGCTTTTTCTGTAGGTCATGCACACTGCTTTGGAAGGTATCCTTGGTTACTATCCAGATCGAACCAGTTTGTCCCTCGATGATCTCCTTAATTTAAAGAATTTTGTTAGCACCACAAGTGCTATGTCTACTTCATAGAATTACAAAATCCATCTCTACTACCTTTCCTCCAGAATTACGGTCTCCTTGACCTGGTGTCGTTCTTCATCCCTGGGCTCTTCATGTCTGCATTGTTTACTGCTAAGTAGATACAAAGACACAAATATGCAGAGGTCAGCTATGCACTTGTTCCTAGGCCTGGCTGTACTTTTGTAGAAGACCTATGTTGCATCCATGTATAGATAGGCAACTATGCATCTTCTTAACGTGAGCAGTCTGCATGCACGTTAGTCACAGTGCAGACTGCTCATGGTAACAAGCACCTTACTGTAGTCCAGTTTAGCAGGCTGAAGCATTGCGTGTGACCAACAAGTGAGTGTTTACAGTTGCTGAGCTGACAAAACGTCCTGGTGGGAACACTGGGTGTGCAAATCATCTTCTGCCTTGATGAACTGGGCATTTCAGGTACTGAGTTTGCAATTTTGGCCAGTCCATGTTTCTTCCACTGATAACTACAAATTTAGGCCATAGAGAAACATACAAGGAAGACTTCTTGTAAATGACTGAGAAGGAAGGAATAAAAATGGTGGTGATATGTATTATTTTCATTGAAGTAACTTGCTTTCCTATCATTTTTTTTTCTGGTGTCCAGAACGTTCCCCATAACTAGCACTTAAATAAGGGTAATGTTTCTGATTATTTTTAGTGGCACCTTACATCTTTCCTCTGCCTGTGTGCCTCCTCTCTTCCCTGCATTATTTATGAGCTTGGCTTCACATCTGCATGCCGGAATTTCTTCCACCTGTGATTCAGCAGGAATAGGGTGTATAAACCTGACTATATTTGCCTCCAGTGCAGCTGTGGATTTCTGTAAGCGTGACCTTCATTCGCTGAGCAAATCTAGGTAAAGCAGGCCTCTGATGTTAACCAGGTGGACTTTCTCAGCCTGGGGGTGCAGGGGCAGAGAGCAGCACCCTCTGCTGTATCACAGTCAGTGGGCTGTCCTCCCTCAGTGAGATCAGTCTTTGGGAGAAGGCAAGGGAGGTTTTCTTATTTAATTTGCTTCCAGCGAGTTCCCCTCACCCCCTTCTCTTATAGTTTAAGTAATGCTTTCTTAGTTGGTCATTAGACTTTGGGAGTTACTCACTTTGTTGGCGCAGACACTAAAACCTTCTGTCTTTTAACTCTGATTAGTGGCACTTTAATAAAGTCATTTGAAGTTCAGTGGACTGAATTTTCTAACTTTTCTGATGTTTCTATGGTCACAGCGAAGCGACCTGCATTGAAGCCTCCTTGCAATCTTTTACATGCAAATTCTGCAAAACCATGCATAATTTTGTATATCTGACTTCCACACCGACTGCAGAGGGTGAGGGATTTGAATAAAAGAGGCTGCAGCTCTCCCAGTCTTTGTTGTTTCTCCAGTTGGGGTGCAGTGGGCTGGGAAAGAGAGAGGCTGTCAATTTACTGTCAGTTGACTGAATTTGGGTCTTTCAGGATCAGCAGTTTGCTGATAAAGACTTTTATGGTCATACTTTAGGCTTTCTTAACAAACTAATGTTGACACCACCTCATTTTCTTCCCCTTGATTGGATAATCCCGGTAATGCACGCTATTGAAGGAAATATTTCTCGGAGTCAGGTCAATGAATTTTTGCTCGAGGAGGTGGAGAGAGTTTGTCCAATGGCTGTAATTAAATCATGCATGGTGAGCTGGCTTTGGGGGAATTGACGCGTTGTGTATTGCATTACAACCTGAGTGAACACTGACAACGCCTGAGAACGAAGCGGATGAAAAATTATGGTTGTTTTTTTGGTTCCCAAGAAGCCAACGAGGCAGGTCATTGACTTGATTTTCATGGGAAGCCCAGCTTTGCCCTGCTCGCATATTCAGAGACCCAGCAACCTGTATTGAGTTTGGGAGGGAGCAGGCAACAGTATTGTGCCAGGGTTTGGTGAGGAGAAACAAGGCAAGATTTAAAACAAAACCCTGAATAGGAACAGTAGCCCTGTGTCTTGCAGATGACCGACTTTTCCTCAGTGGTATTTCATAGGAGCTCCCCCTCTTTTCCTAAATAAGGCTACACTGTAGTAAGAAGAATATTTAAGATATAATCCAGTGACCTGCAGGAGCTGGAGCAGTCACAACAAAAGGAAGGAATAAGTTGGGAGCTGTGAACTACAAATGTAGTCAGAGTGTGAGCCACTGAAGGTGGCTCTGAGCCAGGCGAGTACAGAAGAAGGCAGACCCAACCAAGTGAATGAGGGACCTTGAATACGGTTCCCCCCTACCCTTAGTAAACTTATGCATCTAATCGCATAGGAAAAACGAGTCAGTTATTGCCTTCGTCAAGTTTAGAAAGCTCTGTTCCTTACTATGAGTATTGTTAACCGATGTATTATTTTTTTTGTAAAGAATAATTTAATAGAAACAAAATCAATGCTATCCTAGGCAGGATTTTGGCAGCAGCAGGGGTGGGCTCACTGGGGACCTGTTGCTTCCTGAGAGGCGGTGACAATGAATTATGATGAGGCTGTGTGGTGACTCTCAGGAACTGTATGGATTCTCAGTAAGTAATAGAAGATACTGGGCAGTAATGAAAATAGCATTTGTAATTTTGACTTTCTGGAAGGTGATAAGAACATTTTTTTAAGTTTTAAATTTTTGCTTTTTGCATCAAGTACTATTTGTGTATATTCATGAAACACAATCAGGACCTGGAGATCATTGCTGTGATCCAGGCAGAGAAATTAGTAAACCTTTACAATTTTCTTGTAATCAGTACTAAATTCTTCCTTTATTTTATTTTATATTTTGAGAAAGGGTCTCTCATGTTATAGATGAGTCTGGCCTCAAACTCAGTGCAATCCTCCTGCCTCAGTTTCCTGAACACTGTAATTATAGGTGATAGTCAACATTCTAGCATTGCACCATTCATTTTTAAGATTTAATATGAGAAGTAGCTGTATAAGAAATTCCTCACATTTTGGTTTCCATAATTAACCAATTAATTAATCAACCAATGGTATATATTACCAACAATATCATATTAACTCTTTATTGTCATAATATATAGTTGTCTTAGTTAGGGTTTCTATTACATGTCACCACAAGTCTTATAGAGGAAAGCATTTAATTGGGGGCTGGTTTACAGGTTCAGAGGTTTAGTTCATTATCACCTTGGGAAGCCTGGTGGCATGCAGGCAGGCATAGTGCTAGACAGGGTTTTAGATCTGGCTCAGCAGGTAGCAGGAAGAGAGAGACACTGGGCCTGGATTGAGCACTTGAAACAACAAAGCCCACCCCTAGTGACATATTTCATTTAAACAAAGCCACACCTGCTCCACCAAACAAGTCTACTTTTCCTAATAGTACCACTTCCTTTGAGCCTATGGGGGGCCATTTTCATTCAAACCACCAGAATGGTACTGTATGTATTTTATTTCTATACATCTTTCAATATTGAGACAAACGAATTTCAGACAATTTACAGAGAGACATAGAGGTACAATCGATGAAAGACAGCTAGATGACAAGTAGAGGAAGAAAAGACAAAATAGGAACATTCATAGTGTTCTTTCAAAGCCATTGCCAGGGCTCAGAAAGATGGCTTCGCAGAGAAAGGCACCTGCTACCAATCTGAGTTTGATCCCCAGACCCACATATTACAAGGAGAGAACTGACTACTGAAAATTGTCCTCTAACCTCCACATAAACACTATAGCATAAGTGCCACTTCCAAATAAAGTAAATAGATAAAAATTAAAGAAATTAAGCAAAAACCAAAAGAACCTCTGGGTGGAAAAAAAAGTCTTATGAAATCTATCCCTGTATGTATGTATGTATGTCAATAAATCTAAAATTGGCATTTCAGACAATAGTTGTCAATATTAGCAAAAACAACCATTTAAGAAAAGAAATAATTTGTGTGTTTAGATGTATTTCTGAAACATAATTTGGATTTTATATCTAACATGCATAAATTAAATAAAACTCATGGGCGCATACATTGATGCAGCACCCAGTGTCCATCAGGAAGACAGAAGAACCAATCTTTTGAAACCACAGTGGTTCTGAGTACACACTTCCTAAAATTTTGACTTTTTTTTTTCCCCGAGACAGGGTTTCTCTGTGTAGCCCTGGCTGTCTTGGAACTCACTCTGTAGACCAGGCTGGCCTCGAACTCAGAAATCCGCCTGCCTCTGCCTCCCAAGTGCTGGGGTTAAAGGCGCTCACAACCACTGCCAGGCCTAAAATTTTGACCTTTAAAAGACCAGAGTTTCATAATGTTGTTTCAAGGTCACATGACTGAAAATTATTTGACGTTTGGTGATGGGTGTCTGACTAACTCGTTCACTTGTTCACTGTGGAGCTGCAGAGTTCTCAGCAGACTCACTCTGAGGCTTAGCAACTTATCTATTCATCGTCTGGGGTGTTCAAGCAGTGAAAAAAAATCCCAATGTGACTCCAACAAGGTAGGAAAAGCCCGGTCTGGGAATCAGGGGACATGCATTCAAACTTCAGATCACAAATTCTCTGCACTTGGTCAATAATATTTGGAAGTCACTAAAAATTTTTAAATCTTAGTTTCTCCGTCATTGACATTGAACAAAAATGTTGCTCTCTGGTCTAGTTAGTTCTGGTCCTCATTAGTTTATCACTTCAAACACCCAACTTGGGAGCTTCTTAGAACCATCTTACTCAAGGGAAGAGCTATTGGGTGTGTAATATGGATATGTCCTTGGTGATATTTCAAGGAATGATCATATGTCCATGGTGTGTAAATAGTATGTTCAGATTTAAATATCCCAGTCTAGAGGTCATCACAGGCATGCCTCTCAGATGTGGAATGAGGCTCTGTGTGTGATATCATCTCCATGGAGGTGGAATTCTGGTTTCTCCTGCTGGTTATTGCAATCCCAGGGCCAAGCACACATCTAATACACAGAGCAATCTAGAATGGTTTAGTAGGACAACGAAGTAATACTTGGAATTACAGTGCAGTGGAAGGAAGTTAATAAGAAAATTGTGTTTATAATTAAGTTTGTAGTTGAAAGCCACCCCACCCCATGTTTGTGAGTGTGTGTGTGTGTGTGTGTGTGTGTGTGTGCACGCGTGTGCCCGCGTGTGTGTTTGTTAGGTACAGCAAACCCAGGCAGCAGTTCAGCTAGTACTATAACATCCTGTTTGTGTAGATATCTCCTCATGTTACTGATAATAGTGATTGAGTTGGGTTTCTTATAAAGTAAAGCTTGAGGAAATTGGTATATATTTTATCACATCTAAAAGAAAGCTGAAGGGATAGTTTTTGATACCAACAAGGGTCAAGGAATGTAGGAATAGAGTGTAGGCAATTCTCTGAAGAGAGCAGTTATTTCTCCAATGTTTTAATTTTTTTCAACCAAAGCAAAAAGAGTAAAAACCAAATAGATCAAATAGCTGTAAGGATTCTACCCAATGGGAACAGAAATCTCAAGGCATCAAGCTTGATGACCTGAGCGGAGTTAGATCCCTGGCTTCCCAAGTAAAAGGAGGGCGGCCACGCCTGAAAATCCTTCTATGACCTCCACATGTATGTGACATGGCATGTGTGTGATCACACTCACAGAAATACATAAGCATCACAGTACATAGGAAAAGATAAATAAAATTTTGCATTCTGAATAAAGCAAATACAAATGACAAAGTCGCTGAAGATGCTTCCTGTCGCCGAAATGACAAGCAGATTACACACACATGATGGCCACACCTTGTAGCTTGAGACGGATGGGGTTGAAGTGTAGCACATTTGTGTCTTTGTCACAGTGATGAAATGTGTTGGAAAATATCTAAGTTTACCGGAGGTTTAACTTTGTTGTGAATGGCTTTGACAGCTGTCAACAAATGGCAGCAGACTTCCACCCTCAGAGGAAGAGTACTGAAGCAAAAGCTTATGACATCTGAAGTTCCTCTGTCTCAGTGTTACAGAAACTTACAGCCTCTCAAATACAGAAAAATAGCATAGTGGAATTATATACTGCATATCTAGCATGTACCAGATATTTCATTTATGTGTATTTGTATGTGTGCTTGCACGGTATATACCTTCCGGCATAAACTGTGGTTGCTTTCTAGAGTTCAACGATGAATTCATTTAAATTATGGTTTTGCTTGCCATTCATATCCAATCAGCTAGATTTGAACATTATAAAGATACGCAGAGTTACCTCACAAACACAACATTTATTTAATCTTACAAGATGGAGAGAAATCCCTACTGACTCGAGTCTGACCTCACATAATTCCAGCCATGAACTCAATGTGAAACAGAAGACACATCTGACATTTAAACTTGCTGACACCGTTAAAACAATTGTCATTGTGTGTGTGTGTGTGTGTGTGTGTGTGTGTGTGTGTGTGTGTGTGTGTATAGGCTGGTTAATTTCACTTAAATGTGAACATAGAGATTTCTATTCAGTGAAGCTTGGTGACTTGGTGTTTTAGAAAAATGTACATTTCATACAATGAGTCAAAAATTTCTTTATGCTTCTTTGGAGGAGGAGAGAAGGTCAGCTTCTTGCAGAAACACAAAGGATCATAAATTTGGATTCTAGCTGCTCCGGGCACTTTATAACCCATTAAACACACGTGTAGCTTGGCTATGTTTCTCTTTGGTCAGCTAGTGTTTTCTTTCTTTCAGCAGAGTACGATGAGACATTTGGAGTTTTATCTCTGCATGTATCAGGCCAATTAGTAAAACACGAGAAAGTCATAGAGTTGAACTGGACTTCACTGATGTCATTTTATCTTTGTTTCCCCAAAATAAAAAACCCTAAGCTCCATTGTTCATTGTTTAGATGACCATTTAGAATCCTGTCCTTTAGACGAAAAGTGAGTCTCTCCTCTCTCTGACTTGGTTTCTTGTGTTTAGCAGGAAGCCTTTCCTCTCTCTGACTTGGTTTCTTGTGTTGAGCAGGAAGACAGCACTCTGAGCTTTATAAGTGTGAAAGCCTAGGAAGGAAGTGTGCCTTGTGCAGCCAGCATTTCCAGGCAGGAGTCTGCACTTTGTTTACTGTGGTTCTCATTCAGGCTGCATGTTCCTATCTCTAATGGGCTTTGGAGGAGCACCTTTGTCCAGCACTGGCCTCCAGGAAGGCTTGGACCCTCACAAGCTGGGAGAATGGATCCTGGCTGCCATCCACAGGAAAACAGAGCTTTACAGACCTCCTGCTGCTTTCCTTGAAAGTCCCCAGCCATGCAGAGCCATTTAGTGTTACTAGGGAGGGACACTGAGCAGAAAGGTTGTTGAGCTGTCCTCTTAGCCTTGCCAGTTAAATTGACCATTACATTTGCTGAATGCCCAACCTCCAAGGCTGCACAGTGTCTTATTACATTCCCTCTGGATATTCTGGATGGAAAGTATTCCTTTATCATTGCTGTTGTGTTAGAGGCACTAGGATGTCCTTAGAGGACCCTGGTGTGGTCCTGCATCATGCAGTAGTATATAGATCCACTTAAGAGGTCAGGCTGTGTGGTTGGTCAGATTGCCGAAAATCGCATCTCTGATTTTCTAAATTCTTCCTATTTCATCTTTACGCAAAAACCTTACATTTAAAGGCTCTGGATCTTATGACTATCTGAGTTTGGATTAAAATCTGTATGACTGCAAATTTCATGCCACTGATTTAGAAATAGGCACATATTAAATCCTGAACTATGTCCCTTACCCGGCCACCAGGGTTCAATTTGAAGACTGTCATAAATTTCCTTTGAGTATAGAGTTTGGTCAGTGTGCTTTTGTCCATTTAGTGGAACAGCAGCTAGTTCCCAAAGTATCTATTGTACGTATGTCAGCAGACAAAGCCCCATGTCCTTGGAAACCACAAATGTCACAGCCTGTTTTCTTTGGCTGTCCTCTGCTGGTGACCAAGACTTCACTGCGGCTGTCTTGTTAGCATTGAGTTTGCTTTCGTATATCTGCTACACAGTGGATCTGTCTTCTCTTTTCCTTTATTAAACATAAATTTATCCTTAATGTGTGTTCAAGAGTGTTGTTCTGAGTGCAAGCTGTCCAGATAGTTCAGATTCCATGGCCGGGTCTATCCAAATGGAGTGTGTATGAACTTGGGGGATGGAGGCTTACTGACGAAGCAGGATTCTGTTGTGACTGTGCAATCTTTGTCAATGGAAGTCAGAAATGGCTTTAGACATCTTTGTTTGAGTATGACTCCAGTAACTATATTCTCATATGCAGAATTTTTCCAATCATTACATGTTCTTTGTTTAAGATTCTTCAGAATTTCCCAATTTGCTACAAATGTCTGGATCTTCCCAACTTGAGATGAATTTTGCTTTAAGAAATTCTAGACTTTATGGACCAAATTTAATACCCAATTTTCATCATTTCAGCAAAGGATACAGACAATTCCTGAAGAGCATTTTACAGTAGCATTCCCACAGACAACAGGGGTGTCTGCTTTAAGATATGCTACAATGTAACTCTTCTGCCTTCTAATGAGTTGGGACTTTACAACTCCAGGTGGATAGAGTAAACCACCAACATGGTGGAGAGCAAGCAGCAAGAAGGCGGGCATGGAGCTGGAGCAGCAGCTGAGAGTTCTTACTCCTCCACAAACAGGAAGCAGAGAAATTTAACTCAAAATGTTAGAAATGGGGTCTTTTGAAAATCCAAAGCTCACCCCCTCAGTGACACACCTTCTCTAACAAGCCTACACCCCCCAATCCTTCCCAAACAAACCACCACAAGCCATTTGAGGTTCCCTGCCTCTGACACCCTCAATCTTGGCCCCCAAATATATAAAATGTCAGCTTCAAGGTCTAGGCAATATGACCACAGGAAAGTTTCTGCTGATGTGGCAGAATTAGGAGAGAGTTTCATTTCCACATTGCTCTACCACCAACAGAGTGCCCTGCACACAGCTGAAGAATGTTTTTAATTCCAATTCACCATCTTCAATACTACATTGTTAAAATGTGAGTCCACTCTAGCTTGAAGATGCTTTCAAATTCTTCTGGGATTTTAGAAGGACTCAAGGGTGAATTCTTAATGACCAATAAAGATTTCTAACCAGATTTTATTTGTCAAGAAATGTCTAGTTCCATAGAAAACTTGGCATTCAGTCAGAATGACATTTTTCTTCAAGCAGTTTTACAACAAGTGGAAAATGAAACCCAGCAGTGTCTAGTGACAATTGGCTACGGAAGCCCCGCCCACACAGTCAGCTTTAACAAGAAGATGCTCTTCCTCTCCCTTTGGCATCACCATACATCTGCCCCCTGTTGCTTTGCCTGGTCTTATGTTGTTTAAGAATATGTTATAAATTAACATGTTTCTTTATTTCCCTTCCAATTTACAACTATGTCCCAGATTGAATCAGAAGTGAGATAATTATGCTTTAAAGTAAATTCTTTAAACTATATAGTTACAATCCGTTGTCAGTCTTACTTAATGTAAGGCTTGACACCAGGTGTATTATAATAGAAGAGTGTCCTGTCAGATGTTAGACTCACAGAACATCTCAGTGCTTACCATCATGAAGGGGACTGTTGATTTTATAGCATGGATTAGCCCAGCAAGACTGTATTAAAAATAAACATTTGTTTTACTATTTAGAGTAATCTGTATGGTCTCTAAAATTTCAAAATGCAGAATATGCATTGGTTGGACCATGGTGTTTGAAAATTTACAAAGTCACAATAGAAACTGTGTCTCCTTAAAGGGCTGGGAAATATTCCATAATCTCACAATGCTTCTCAGGACAGAGTGGCACTTAATATTCATATCTGTGGTCTTACTAAAACTTACCCAGATGAGTAAAAATCATAAGGTGAATGAGTAAGTTCTTAAAATATGTTTATAACAGTGAGAAATAAGATTGTAGCTTAGGTTAAAAAAGATCTCATAACATTATTAGTAAGTAGTCTTAGAAGTGTTTCAAAAAATGGGCAGATAGCCATTTTTTCTCTCATCATCTGATGTCAAAATTAACTGAGTTTTGTTTTAAGGTATTTTTTAATAATGGAAATTTTTATTTGTGATACTGAGTTTATATTTTGTTTTTTTTCTCTCTCTATGTGGAAAGCTGTTTTTAAAATTCTCCAGGCTGTCTTTTAAGATGAAGTCAACTTTCATGATTTTAATGACTTTTAACAGGTGATTGGTTGAAAATACACTGGATCATCTCCTTGATGGTCGGATTTGAGAGAATTATCTTCCTTTCTTTTGTAGTGTACATTAGTCAATAGCTACATAACTAATGAGGCTCCTGGACCATTACATCTATCCAGGAAAAGAAACTAAACCATTATCCCTTCAAAGCCAAGCTCTGTGCCTGGGAAATTACACCAAGCTTCAAACCGCACAGGAAAATCTGTGGAAGCTGAAAACAGGGGACCACTGACGAGACTTTGTCAAATCATGTATGCCCAGGTCACTGAAAGTGGCTATGTGACAGTCATAGAAACTAAAGGACGAATCTACAAGCTCAGTTTTCCCTCTTTTTCTTGTGTGTGTGGTGTACATATATGTTTATGCATGTGTGTGTGTGCATGTGTGTGAGCCTGTATGTGCATATTTCTTCAAGTGGATGTCAAAGTTCAGCTTCTACTGTCTTTCTACATTGCTGGTCACCTTATGTTCTGAGGCAGGATTTCTCACTTGAATCCAGTAGTCATTGATTCAATTAGTATATGTAGCCAGCTTGCTTGGGGGTCCCATGTCTCTGCCCCCTGCACACCTGTGTTCAGGGTTTGACGCAGCCCACATATTGCATATACATCTTTCATGATACAGGTGGAATATCTTATACTTTTTCCATTTGTTCCATGATGAGGAGATAGCGTTTCCAATTGGGTTTCTCTTCTCTGAGCCAATCAATGAACTCAAAAGAAATAGTATGAAAAGTGCTTCGTGGAAGAGAAAAACATTTGACAACGATGGTAAGGACAACAAAAACCATTTCTAGTGATTTTTCAAAGCATTGTTTCCCTGCAGGGTCACCCAACATTAGCCCAGCCTGAACACAACCCACAGACACACAGCATTTACCTGCCATTAGGCTGATTGCACCAGGGCCTTCTGCTGGGGCAGCTATGATCTTTGATTGGCATTATTATGCCTCTGAGGAGCACCCCTCTGCTAGGATCCTGCTTTGCTTTCTGACAGCAGAATTTTTTACTCAGAGGCCAGATCTATTCCTGAGTGGGAGTCTGAACAAAGCAATATCACCCGAGAAACTTCAAAGAACAAAGGAGCAACCCTGATCTTGCTCACAGGAGCCACTCGGGTGGTCCTACCATATAATAGTGTCTCCTGGCGTGCATTCCCAAGCTCACAGAGCAAAGTCACCTAACAGCCATACTGCCTCAAAATCTCGGCATGGCTTCAAGCTGGATCTGTGATAGAGGGAAAGAAATATCTGCTTCCCTAGGGACTTTGTCTTCAAAGGCTGACTAGATGCGTACTCTACAGATTTATGACATGTCTGAGCCAATATTTATTTTACTCAGTTGCTTGAGCTAATAATATATAGCAGATTGGTATTTACAGAAGCAGCCTGAAGTTTCTTTGTTTGGTTTGACTTTACCGAGAGGCCCCACTCAAACAGATGGTCCTGACAGGGATGCTCTTCAGCTTCGAGACGTAAGTCTGCTTATTTTTTTTTGTGCTGCCATTTATGAGTTGTGAAGTAAACTTAATGCATTTCAACAGATCCTATACAAGTCAGATGAAAAAGGGGCTCGGGGGCTGGAGAGATCGCTCAGTGGATCAGAGTACTTAATGCTCTTGAAGAAGACCCAGGTTTGGTTCCCAGCATCACACAGAGGCTCCTGACTACCTGTAACTCCAGTTCTAGAGGATCAAATTGCCTCTTCTGGTCCCTGCAGGTAGCTACATACATGTGGTGACATTCATATATGCAGATGTAGACATGATTTTTTAGTATAGGTGATTAGAATTGATACTATAATAAAGTAAAATATAATTGAGTCATGGATTATTCTAATAATTCAATCAAATATCAAACAAATTGGATTAATATTATTTGGCAAATAGGAATACACATGCATCATTTACCTCTATAGACTCCAAGGATATGCAGCAAATATAATAATTACATATCACAATGATCTGAAAGATACTGTGATAGCTACAGTGCAGACACCAATTAACAGATAGCACAATCTGATAGGTGATGAATTACCTTATATTACAGGAATTCAATAATAGGCATTCATGAATCCAACACCATGGAATTAGATTTTCTGTGGATGTGATTGCATCTATGTGTTTCTTCTATTTTATTTTATCATGCAGGTCTTCTAATGAATAAAATAAAAGCCGGATCTATCCCATGATATTTATAAAACACCAGTACACATTTTCTTGAGTGAAATTGAACTTACTTATTCTCACCTATAAATAACTGTGACTCTGGGCATGGGTAACCAAAAATAATTTTTTTTTAAAGATTTATTTTATTTATTATATGTAAGTACACTGTAGCTGTCTTCAGACACTCCAGAAGAGGGAGCCAGATCTTGTTACGGATGGTTGTGAGCCACCATGTGGTTGCTGGGATTTGAACCCATCACCTTCGGAAGAGCAGTCGGGTGCTCTTACCCACTGAGCCATCTCACCAGCCCCCCCAAAAATAATTATTAAGACCATCTCATCAGTCACAAGATCATAAACTAAAGTTCCATAATTGTTTCCAGAGAATCAAAATGTCTGAATAAGCTATTTTTGTTTCGTGTTGAGTTTAGGCAAACATTCAGTCTCTTGATCCAGAGTCAAACTGTCATCTGTTCCCTTACATTGATAAGGTTCCTATGAGCAAAGCTTAGAGCAGATGTCTCTTAACACAGAAAATATGTAGATCCTTTGGCCTTAGCAGCACCAATAGCAAAAACAAAAAAATGAAGCAGAATCTTGATAATAGTTATTTTATTTAGGTATTCACAGTGTTAGCTAAATGAAACTTCCTTAGCTGAGGTCCCCCACCTCAGCTGTCTTGACAGCATTGTCCTCTCCAGCACAGATATTAGAGATGCCATTTGGACCGTTCTCCAATAGGAATTTTTTCCCTTTCCTAAAGGGAGAGAAAATAATTTCTTTCTCTACTGTGCTGCTCAGATATAAAGCCATTGTGTTATGTTTAATTTAAGGGTTTGGGCGGTGTCAGTCCCTTCTCCTGGTGGGGTGGGTAGTAACTCTGGAGGGTCTTGTTCACTGTTCTGAGAGGCTTCATGTAGAGTCTGCTCTGCTCATTGTATGGTAATGATGTAATGGCTGTTAATGAGGGAAATGCCTCACAACTTCACAGAGTTCTAGAAGATTCCCTTGACCCCTGGTGTTAGTTTCTTCTGTAATTGCTTAACATTTACATAAATCTGAACAGTCTTTCTTCTGAGTTAAGAAGACAGGTGTATAGGAATCCCTATCGTTACAGCATGTGTTTAAGGAAAAGCATGACACTTCCTGCTGACCCTGTTCCCCCTTTATAAAGAGAAAAACTGACTGCACAGTTTGAACTCTGTCTTTATCAATAACCGAGGCACGTTGCCTTTTCTGTTACTCAGGGAGCCCTGAGCCTGCCCAATCGTTTTCTTTTGCTCATGGGTTCCAGCATGGAGCTCTGAGAAGCAGGTCCAAAGTTAGACTCATTATTCTCACTCTCAGAGCACCAAGTTCCCCTTGGGTGGAGAGCTGGCTCTTCACTGGATTGCTCTCCCCCAACATCCCCTAGGAGTGTTGCTCTCTCTCTATTGGAGAACTGTCACCTCAGTACACACAAGTGTGCTGCTTCTCTTTCATCTTGGCCTTCCCTCAGTTCTGGTGTCTTCAGGGTGTTCACCTTATATCTTGTCTGTTCTTCAAGTAGGACATTCTCAAACTTCATGCATCTCCCTCCTCAGTACAAAGCACCTTGAAGTCATGATCTCTCATCTAAGTATTGAATTGACAAAGAACTTAATCAGACTTTTCAAGTCCAAGACCCAAGAGACAGCATCCATCCTCAGGGAGCTCACAGTCTTATATGGGAAGATGACCAAGTAGGGGTCATCACAGATCTTTTGGGTTGTTTGCATGGTACAGGGGGTTGTGGGCACTTTAGTTTGTCCTTGTCTGTTGGTGTCGGAGGGGATTCAAGCATGGTGAATGTGTCTCTGTGCTTTAGGATTTCTCTCCATTTGTAACCAAGCTTCTAAGGGAGGTCTACACGTGAAGCTCTTCACGGTGGTGGGACCACAGAAGCATGGAGCCCAGAGAAAGGAAATGAGTGGGGCTTGACACATTCCTCTGAGTAATGGAATGGGCAAGAAAACACTGGAAAACCAACAAGACTGCTCTTTCAACAGTTGGAGGAGACTGGTGAAATACAAAGTCATCATATAGTTAAGGAAAATGGTATGCAGTTAAAAACTTGGGAAGCTACTGACAGACTCATTTACTACTGCTAAGTAAGGTAAAGAGAAATGCTTCTGAAGACAGAGATCTCTCAGATCTTCCCTTCCCTTCCCTTCCCTTCCCTTCCCTTCCCTTCCCTTCCCTTCCCTTCCCTTCCCTTCCCTCTCCTCCCTTCCCCTTCTCTCCTCTCTTCTCTTTCCTTTCCTCCCTTTCCCTCTTCTCCCCTCCCCTCCTTCCCCCCTCCCCTCTCCTCTCTTGTCTTCTTTTCTCTTTATACCAAATTTAAGTTATTGTTAGCTACAGAAGCTACCCAAAGAAAGGGCAAGTTGCTCTGTTCATAGGAAGCACAGGCTCTGACATGATCAGTTCTTCCAACTTTACCATCATAGATGATGTATATAACACAGATTTACTTCAGGGACAAATAGTAGGGATGTAGGGAGATAAGGTTTTCTATATAGAATAGTATTTTTTCCTGCTCTTTGGTTCTTTTGTGTCTTCTAGTCTCGTTAGTCATGTGTAGGCATATCATTTCAAGGATGAGTGATTCCAACTTGGGAAGACTTTAGAAGAGAAATGATTCTTTGTTTGATAATATGGAGCATGTGGATAATGCTTCAATATACAAATACAGACCTGGCCAGCAATTTTATTTCATTAGAAAGGTGGCCTACAGAGATAGAATTTCAGTTTGGCCAATTCTGTGGATGAGTACAGGATGGCCTTATTAGCAAAATATCCAGTTACTATTGGTAGAGGATTTATTAGATTCATTGAATTAAACAATTTCTAGTGAAAGAATAAATATAAGATGACATCCTAAACATGTAACCTTCTTCTGGAGGCTCCCAGCTGTGACAACACACTCACCAGGGAAGAGAATCAATCATTTTCTAGTTTGACATATTTGACTAGCTTTTGTGGAAGATGTGCATCCCTCATAGTTCAGTAGAAAAATATAATTGTCCAATTAGGAAAACTGAATTTCTATTTTAGTTCAAAATATAAGAAAATCAGTCTGAAATCATCATCGCAGATGCACTGAATGCTCTTCATGCACAGGCATGCTCTTTGATGGGAATAAGCAGACTCCCATAGAGGCATGTACAGCTAGAGAGACAGCTCAGTGCCTAAGAGCACACAACGTTCTTGCAGAGGGCCAGGGTCTGCTCCCTAACATCACCTGCAACTCCAGCCCTAGATTATTTGACACCCTCTTCCAGGGGTACCTTCACTCAAATGTACATGCACATGTATACACACAAACACACACACACACACACACACACACACAAACACACACACACACACACAGAGAGAGAGAGAGAGAGAGAGAGAGAGAGAGAGAGAGAGAGAGAGAATTATAACTAGACTGGAGAGATGGCTCAGCTAGTAAAACACTGCTCTTCCGAAGGTCCTGAGTTCAATTCCCAGCAACCACATGGTGCTTCATAGCCATCCATAATGAGATCTGGCGCCCTCTTCTAGAGTGTCTGAGGACAGCTACAGTGTACTTACCTATAATAAATAAATAAATCTTAAAAAAAAATGGAGAATTAAAACTAGAAAGATTTTTTCGAAGTATGATTTTTGTATTGGCCATATCTTAGATATAATGAAGACATAGACTGATGATTGGAGAAGAGATATCAGAGGGATGTGTTTGTGTGCATGTGCGTGTGTGTATGTGTGTGCATGTGTGTATGTGTGTGTATGTGTATCTACCTACCTTAGGTAGACAGATACTATAAACAAGAATGGAAAGTCAGGTTTACTCTGTTGGTGTAGAACTATGAATGCCCTGCTTGAACTGTGTTTTGTCTATTTCTGCTTCATAGGACTTTTCCACTGGGTCATTTAGTATTTGTTACTAGCTGAGAAATTAGCTTTTCAGAGGCAGGATGAAGTGCTAAGCGTTTGGCAAGAAATGAGACAGATTCTGATGTAGCATTCTTGTGGAAGAACTTAGCCTTTTTCTGATGCAGGATTATGTGGGGTTGGGAAGGTGGGCATGGGTTGATATAGGTTTGGGGAGGTGAGGCTGGGCCAGTACAGGTCTGTGGGGGGCTGTACAACTTCCTGGATACCATGGATGTGATTCTGAAGGTCATTCACTCCAGTGCCATTTTGTGATTATTTATCTTGGTTTTAAATGTCAGTGGTTAAGAGCGAGGCCCCACAACATTGCCAATAACCATCCATGCCGTTAAAATATAGAAAGACAAAAGAAATGCAAACTGGAGAGAGATTTTAGAACAGTACTGGTACAGAGCCAATGAGACTGACTTCGTGCAGTGTTTGGAGGAAAGCCAGGTAGTCTGTGATATTTCCTTAATGTGCACACTTGCACACTTGCACACACACACACACACACACACACACACACACACACACACATCCTTGGATGAAAATTAACTCTTTCTATTGAAGTTGAATTTGAGACTTTTTTGATTTTGAAAGTCAAAACTGAGTGCAAATTAAGAATGTTGAAAGTATGATAAAAATATACTGTCCACTCACTTGACTTTTGGCAAGGCCTCACATTTGTTGAGAATGTCAAGATAGGAAGATATCCAAGGCATTTTTTTCCCTTTTTTTAAAAGGAAAGGTTGGATCCTAGCCAAATGACTGCTGAGGAATTCTTAGGAGAATTTCTGGAAACTATAGTTTTTAAGGTAATCATATCCTCCATGCTCTCCTGGCCCCAGATATTACTGGAGTGGTTTTAAAGTCTCATTTATTTGTGTCTTGTTCATCCTTTAGACTGAGGTGGTCAGATTTCATTTTGGCAAGGTGACAGAGGGAAATATTGTGCTTGGCACTGTTCGGCTTTCAATTTCTTTGCAAATGTCTGTGCCAAGGAAGAGGTATTTTGTGCAGCTTTAGCTAGATTTTCTTTCTTTCTTTTTTTTTTTTTTTTAATGTTTGTTGAGTATGTCTCTTTCTGTTAGACAAACCTAGACCACACTTTGCCGTTCCACTACACTTGAGCACATGTCAGACACTTGGTACACATGTATTGTGGTTGGGAGGCACAAGTGAGATGAGATTTCAGGTAAACCAGCAGTGTCTTAATCTCAATTTAACTGTCAATTATTTTCTTTGGGTTGTGCCTATGTCTCGTGTGTCCTAGACTGGCCTCAAAGCTGCTATGTAGCTCAGGATGATCTTGAATCTTCTGGCTTCCAATACCCAGCTGGGGTTGCTGGGAAGTGTCACTACAGCGTTTGTTTACTGTTTAGAAAAATGTGATGGAACAACTTCAGTCAGCCGTGGCCAAGAGTGCACAAAAACTCCCAACTTCTCTGCAGCCATTTTCATGTCGATCTCATTTATTCATTCATTCATTCATTCATTCATTCATTCATTCATTCATTCATTCATTTACTCTTCAACATACATGGTAGATAGTTGCATGATACTTTTTAAATTTTTTGATAAAATACATATAACCTACACTTTCTATTTTAAGCAATTTTAAATGTATTGTTTGGTGGCATTCAGGACCTTCCATCACTGTCATTATTATGCACTGTCTGTGTGATTATTATGCACTGTCTGACGCCAAGGCCTTACACTCACTGGGCAGTAACCCACTCTGATGACTTGTGTTTCTGGAGTTGGACTATTCTGGTGACAGGCACAAGGAGCACTGTGTTATAGGTGCTTAGTCCCTGGGCCATGCCACCTAGATAGTGTGTTTTGTGCATATCACCGCAAGGTCTATTTGGCTTCTCTTTAAAGTTGAGTGATATGTGTTATATTAACATCATATATATAACACACCTTGTTAGCCAGAATGAACACTCAGGGTCCTATCTCCTTTTGCTGTTGAGGGACTCGGGATTTGAGATATGTGACCCTAAACCAATGCAGGTCCGAGGTGACAGGCCCACACTAGATTTAGAGTCATGACCGTGAGTGTTCTGTGACCAGTGGACCAAACCTTGTGTGATGTGGATCTCTATTCTGTATAGCTGAGATGAAACTGTCCTTCATCTCACCATTGTCTTTACTCACTATTAAACACTTACCTGTACTACCCCATTCTAGATGCTTCCACGTTTTCTCCTACTTCATTAATATAAAGAGACTGGGGGACTTCAAAGCAAGATGGTCACATAAATCAACTGTCCATTAAACATTAGCCCTTTTAGGAAGGTCCTTCTCATAATATTCATTCAGAGCATTAAGAGCACAGACAGTCTTTCCTTTGTCTAGAACCTTCTCCAACTTATGGTTTCAGTGCACTAAAATCTTCACTGTTGAGTCTCCCTTTAGTCAAATCCAAATATATTTAACATTTTGAAGTTATGAATGAGATATTCTTAATTTCTTGCTCTAGGGATACACAGTTGGTATAAGTGAAGGCATATATATATAGTGACTTGCATTCTGCAATACTATTGCAATGCTATTAAATGCTTACTATAATAAAATCTATAGGCATAGGTCCTTTTAATTATAGAATCAGGGCAGGTGTAGATAGGGATAAGTTAGTTCTTCCTTTCCTAAGTTTATTCTTTGTGTCTTTCACTTGTCTATCTTCTGATATAGCTGAGATTCTGAGCCCTTTATTGAATAAGAGGGGAGAAAGTAGGCATCCTTATCAGGTTCCAGATCTTAGAGGAAATGGATAATAGTGTAACTGACAGCTACAGTGTAAAACCACAATTGAAGCTTTACTGCTCCAGAATTGCTGTTCTAACTATATTTGTTTGCCTGCATTACCATAAAGTGATTCTTTATTAATTGGTCAAAATGAAAAAACAAACAAACAAACAAACAACAAACCCTACTGTCTAGCACCGAAACCATGCAGGATTATTCTCACTGGCTACATGGTGCTGCCAGGTGCTGGAACTGAAGAACAATCCATGAACTGGGAGGTGCTGCACAGGCTAGTGGGCCTTGTAAGAAAGTGTACCCCGAGTGACGTGGCACACGTTGTTGTAAGATGAACAACTACAGAGTAAAAAGGAGAACAAAGCCACAAGCAGTTGGGGCTCTTAGCAGGCTGAGGTTCATAGGATGCTTTTAGTTTCTAATGTAGGTATAGGATGCTGGGCTTCCTAGCAGGACTGAAGTCTCAGTGGTGGACAGGGTACCAAGGTCTTAAGAAATTACCACCAGTGCCTTATCAGTGTCAGTTTCCATACTGCTGATAAGCATCTGTTCTACCTTATGGATTCAAGCCATGTGCAGCTGTCTAGCATTCAGGGCATTCAGATGGACCCTCACTTTCTCTCTGTGCCTTTGTAAGAGCATTGAGCCTAAGGATGTGTGCACTGGTGGACCACACACCTCCTTACAACTGAATACAATTCCATTGTGTGTATGTAGCACATCTTTATTCTCCATTCATCAGCTGATGGACATATAGGCTATTTCCATTTCTGGACTATGGTTAATAGAGCCACTGTGAACAGGAAAGTGTAAGATGGATTTCTATCGTCCTTTGTGTATATGTCCAAGAGAATGGAATAGCTGACTCATATGGAAGATCTACCTCTGGATTCGTGGGAGACCTCCACACTGACTTCTATCCTGGCTGCATCAGTTTACAGTCCTACAAGTGTTGAAAAAGCAGGCCACTTTGCCCACATCCTGCACAGCATTTACAGTCCTTTGTCTGCTTGATGCTAACCATTCTGTGGGGCTTAGATGGACTCCTTGGGAAATTTCAATTAGCATTTCCTCTGGCCACTAGAATTTCTTCCTTTGATGATTTTGATAACTATCTGTTTAGTATTATGGCCCAGTATTCAAAATTGTGTTGTTTTATCTCCTTATTCTGTAGAGCTGTGTCTACACTTGATTTACACTTTCATTTGTTGTACAAACTCTTTATTTGTGTGGTGTCTCACTAGTTGATTATTACTTGTATGCTTGAGTTGCTGGAATCCTATTCAGAATATACCTTACATATGCCTGTACTTTGAATTCACGCCCCACTTTTCCCTCATGCAATTTCAGAGTCTCAGGTATTATTCAGAGGCTTTTCATCCATTTGGACTTGGTTTGCAAGCAGAGTGAGAGAAAAAGTTTTAGTTTAATTCTACGAATAGCTAGTCAGGATTCCAAGCATTTGCCAAAGAGTCTTTTTTTTCCATTGTGTATTTTTTTTTTCCCCTTTGGGGTCATACATTAAAAGTACGAGGCAAATGTAGCTATGTGGCCTTGCATCCTACCCCTCTATTTTTTCCATTGTTAGTGAGTCTGCTTTTGTGCCAGTACCATGCCGTGTTTATTATGATGGCTCTACAGTGTAACTTGTGATCAGGTGTGACTGGACCAGACCAGCACTGTCCCTCTTGCTCATGACTGTTTCCTTATCTGGTGTCTCTTGTGTTTCCATATCATTTTTAAGAGATTTTTTTTTCTATTTTTTTGTGAAGAGTGTCAGTAAAAATTTGGTGGGGGCTTCATGGAATCTGTAGACTGTTTTTTGTAGTATAGAATCTTTCAGGATTTTGATTTTTCTAATCCTTGAGCATGAGAGATCTCTCAGTCTTCTTTGATTTTCTTGTTCAGTGTTTTATAGTTTTTTTTTTTTTTTTTCTTTAGAGGCCTTTCACTTCCTTGGTTAGGTTTATTCCATGGTATTTTATTATTTTTCCTTAAGGCATTATGGGTGGGATGCTTTAGCTGAACTAAAGTTTTAGATCTCACATCAGGGCTTTTGATCCACTGGGAATTAGTTTCTGTCTAGGGTGGGAGGTGGAGAATCGATTTTCATTTCTCTACATGTGGATGCTCAGTTTCCCACTGGAATTTGTGGAAGTGGCTGTCATTTCCAGCATATGATTTCATACCTATAACTCACCACTCCTCTCTGTAGAAATTTACCTTTTAGTTGTTATTATGGTGAACATCAATAAGGCTTACTCTGCTATCCCAGAACATCTGGCTCCCTTGGCAGCGACACTGAGTCTCCATAACAGATAGGTTCATGGGGGGGGGGGCGGGGTGAACTGGCAAGTTACATTCAGCAGTATAGTTTACTAATAAGCTCAGGGCAATACAGCATATCTCAAGTACCAGGCACACTTCAGGCCAGCAGACATTGGCTTTTTTCCTTTTCACTGTGTCTCATCAACCATTACTTAGAACATTAAATTTCTGGAGGAAATTCAGGAATTGAAGCCTGCCTGTTCCCAATGCACCTGCTCCCTTTCCTGTCAGTATTGTTTCTTATTGAAGAGGCACTGTACCTCACAAACTGGCTGGAATGCACTTCCTCTTGCCTCTCTGAGTAGCTTCAGGTGAGGCTGCTTTAGGCTAAGATTCAGGCAGGAAACTCTAGTTTGGATTACAGATTTCTCATCTCTGACACCCCTCTAAAAATGCACCATTCTTTTCCTGGTACCAAAGACTGACAGAGCCATGTGGTTCTAGGACATTTCAAGTTTCTCCATTTGTGACTATCCTATAATTCTAATAGAGCATCATAGATGAACTAGTCAGGAGGCATTGGGAGAATTCACAATGTCAGTGGGAGGGACACAGTTATTTATGAGGAGGGAAGAAGAACTAGGCTCAAACAATCAATCAATTAATCAATCAATCAATCAATAATCATCACAATTTCTGCTTTTAACACAAGCCTGACATTTTCAGTTTTCAAGAGTGTGCACATGTGTGTAGCTGTGTACAAGTGTATGTGTGCGTGTTTGTGCATATGGGTGTATAGCTGTGTGTATGTATACATGTGTGTATATAGTTGTGTGTACACATACATGTGTGTATATGTATGTATACATATGTGTGTAACTGTGTGCATGTGTATGTGTGTGTCTATATATGTGTGCATCTCTGTGTATGTGTATATGTGCATGCAAGTGTGTGTGTGTGTGTGTGTGTGTGTGTGTGTGTGTGTGTGTGCATACATGTAGAGGCTAGAAGTCAGTCTTGGGTGTTGTTTCTCAGATGCTATCCACCTTTTACCTTTTGGCTGGATAGTCCCTCTCTGGCTGGGTTAACCACAAAGGCTAGCCTAGCTGGCCAGCAAGCTAGAGCATCCCTTTTATCTCTGCTTCAAAGTTCTAGCATAACCAGCAAACACCGGGATGCCTGGCTTTCTTTTATACCCGCTCTGGCGCTGGACCTCCAGTTTTCATGCTTGCAAAGCAAGCTCTTCACTTTATGATCTGTCTTCCTGCTTTTTCACTGGTCTGAGTAGATGCTGACTCTGCATCATGATGTCTAAAGCTAACTAAGCAAGGGAAAATATGGGTTCCCTAATCTCCACAGAACTTTTTTATTGGTTTAATTTTTATAAAATTTCCCTCTGCAATGTGTCGCCCTTATTCAGATCAACATCTACCGAAAAGAGCACTCTGGGATGCTTTTGCAGGGTGCTTGGTTTGAAGGCACTTAAAAATGTCCTCAAGTTCTATATGAAAGCCACACATCTTTTAATTCCATCTTCTAGTCTGCATATACTTTAGGGCATGTGCAGGAATTGGGGCAAATGTAGAATTCAGCCGTGTCGGTTTCAGGCAAAGAGCTCCAGGGCTCCAGCTTCTAGTTTGTCACCACACACTTAGTGAGCTATGGAAAGCGTGCTGCCTCCAGAACGGACTTAACTGCTTTGTGCCTGCAGCCCCGGCCACCCTCGTCACCGCTGGCTCCCCTCCAAGCCTGCCTGCAACTCACAAGTATTTCTTGCCTATGAGAAATGCATCAAAATTCCAAGAACAGATGCTGCTGACTGCTGGGAGAGTTTAGTGGCAAGAGATTAACATAATGGCTTTGGTTTGAGAAATTTAATTGGGCATGGTCATATCCATGTAGCATATATGGGTAACAAGCTCTGCCTTGAAGATCTTTATATGATTTTTCAATTTGTTTTAAAAGCAAAACTAAAGAATTGAAATGCACATGCTTCCTTCTTCCCTAATATTCAGGAGTAATTGGACTAGAGCAATCCATTTTTGTATGGAATAGTGTACAGGTGCCTACATATGCCTGTGATTTCATTCAAATTGCAGAGTTTCAAATGCTGAAATGCTAAGAAACTTAGTATACCCCAAAGTAACTAATGACTAAATTAATTTTTATCAAGCCTTATCCCTTTTAAATTTTACTTTTTTTCTAAATTATTTCCTGTAAAATAATGTATACCTGATATAATGGTTAGCTATTCATTTTCTACTAAAAGTCTTATGCCATTTTTATTCATATTTGCATATATGTGTGCTATGTGCAAATATGTATACAGGTGTGCATGTACAGGTGGTGTGTGTGTGTGTGTGTGAGCACAAACACATGCATGTTTGTGCAAGTGTACCTGCTAATGTACTAATGTATGTGGATGTCAGAGAACAATCTTGGGTGTTGTGTCTCAGAAGTGGTTCATTATTTTATAATTAAAAAAATTTTCTTGAGACAGGGTCTCTTGTTGGGACTAGGGGGACTAGCCAGGGAGTCCCAGGCAGCCAGCTGTCTCTACCTTTCCACAGCTGAAGTTATAAGTACCACCTCCAAGTCCACGGTGTTCACATAGGTCCTGGGAATTGAAGTCCTTGTGAGAAGACCTTTTCATCTTTATGAGAAGACCTTTAGCGACTGAGCCATTTACCTAATCTCCCAAGCTTTTCTTTCAGCTATTCTGTTAAAGAAGTGTCTTGCTCTCTAGATTAGGCTAAGATTGACTTCCTGGACAGCCTCTTGCCTAGGCCTCGCAAATGTAGGACTTATGGTTCTCAACAGCCACAACTGGCTTCCTTTTAATTCTAAAGTGGGAGAAAGCGATGGCCTCTTTCTGGTTGGGGAGCTCAGAAGTTATGAGCACTCATTGCTCTTACAGAGGACCTGGATTAAGTTTCTAACAGCCACATAACAGCTTCTAACTGTTTGTAACTCCTGCATCAGGGGATTCAACACCCTCTTCTGGCCTCCTTGAGCACCAAGCATGTACAGAATGCACATACAGATATCAGGTTTCACCAGTGTGAGGTTAGCTGAGGCACAACATAATTTTCAGCCCCCTTGGCTTTCCTGACACCTCACACACAGCTCCTTCCAGACTCTAACAGTGTGTGATGCTAAGTCTTTCCTCCAAAGTCTGATTTCCACCACCAGGATTCCCGGTTCTTAGTTCTAGACCATCTTCAAGATGAGACATACACTCTTACAACCACAGGCTGTGGAATTGGGTCGGTTCTATGCGATAAATAAATAAATGCTTGAATGTATTGCTCATAGGCTGATCATGACCCTGTGTGCCTCCATAGTCCAAACGCTGTGGTCCTGACATTTGGGCATTTAAATGTAAGCTGTTCCTTGTTAAGACCTTCTCATAACTAAAATGTGAGTCACTCCCAAACTGTAATGGATGTTGGCCCTCCAGCAGGATAAACCACTCAGAACATAGGGTAGGCTTTGCCCAGACTCATGACAACAGAATTCCCAGTCGCCCCAAATAGGGAAAGGCCCGAGGAACAAACTGAAAGCAGCCGGGTGGATCCTGGCACCATCCTTTACAGCAGCGTCGTTTTCCCTTTTAAGAAATGAAAGTTCACAGAGGCCAGAGCCAAACAATACAGTGTGAAACAGGGGTTGGATTTTCGTTATACTTATGACAAGTTTTAAGTCTCTATTTGAGATGTTAACCTGGAGTCAGTCATGTGTTCTACTGACAAAGCTCTCCGGTTAGTTCATCTACAATCAAAAGCCAAAGCCAAACTAAAACAGAATGTCAGTGTTCTGGCTGATACTGAATTAGCACTTGGGGGGTTCATACAGCTGATGTAGGCTTTCATATAAGTTTAATAAACAAAGATTTTCTCCCAGAGGCTCACAGGGCATAATCAATGAGCCGATCCCGTGGAACAAAATAAGTCACATAGTATCTGGTTCTAGTCAGGGTAGACATTAACACATTTCAATCTAAATTTGATTGTGTAGCCAGAGCAGTGATTCTAATGAGTCACCCTGCTGTCTGTGTAATAACTGCTGCTCTCTGGTTTCCTGGGTAGACTGTCAGCTTCCACGTCCCATCAGTCGTGGGCTTTCTGTACAGCTCCGTCCAGGCATTTTAGGAAATGTAAAATCCACATGACACCTCAGGTCAAGCAGGAAAGGTGGCGCTTTCCTCTTTTCAGGGTCAGAGGAAGTGAGTGATTAGACATGAGGATTGAACAGCTCCTGAGGTAAATTTCAATTGGACTTCCATAAGGAAGAGGGGGTGGTTTCTCCATAATGAAGGGGTGGGACCTCCATACAGAAGAGGAGGTGGGCGTTTTTCAGCATCTATTTCACTGTGATGAAATTGTTCTTAGTAAGATTAGAATATTTTCCTCGGCGATTTTCAGTAGTGTGCATCCAGTCTACATGCCTGTGACTGAGGTACCATTTAGCAAAGTGTCACTGGAGGGTCAGCGTGATGGCCTGCTCTGGGCCATGCTTGCTGGAATAGCCCTGTACTGTTCAGCTTGGCAGCCTCTACCATGGTGCTGGGCCCTACTGAGGGTCCCACATGCTCTCTAAAATGGAACCCATTCAGGACAAGTCGTGTTTATCTCAAGCTTTGCTAATGTTTGAGTCATGATTATGAGCATGGTGTCAATATCTTATCACAGCATCTTTAGTAGCACCAAGAAGATACTTGACGGTCAGTGGGATGCAAAGGAGCTAGGAGAGAGGCAGGATGGGGGCTGGTTCTATCTGGCTACTTCTGTAGGAGAACAACTTCAGTCAGTATGTTTCTCATGTTCCAGTAGCAGGTCATCATTGAAAACATATAAAAACAGGGATGCTTTAAATGCCCTGTCCCTAAAAGAAAGATTCTGTTAGGCACAGGAGGGTTGTAAATATGAACAAGACAGATTTGTACTTTCCAAATCTCTGAATCGAGAAGTCACTGCTTGGAGTGTTGTTAATGGTCTCGGGAACTGGAGAGTCTCAGTGACAGGCTGAGCGTCTCGACTTTGACGATCTAAAGTACTTTGAAATACACAGTGTTTTAAGCATGGACATGTTGCCACAAGTGGAAAACTCTATACTCATCCCTGGGAAGCAGTCATGACATAGGCAAACAGAAAATATGTCATCAAATTACCTTCAGCTGTGTGTAGAAGGTACATATGAAACAAAAGTGAATGTGGTATTTAGACTTGAGTTTCTTACCTCAAATATGTCAATATAGTCTTTCTTACAAATGTTCCCAAATCTAGAAGCAGCAGACTGCCAGGAAATCCCTGACCCCAGGCTTCTAGAGTAAGCGTTGCTCAGTCTATGACAACTTCAGCAGCCTGTGGATATAGGAAGAGAATTTCTGAAACAGTTTATTAAAAGTTGCACCTTTTGGGCTGGGGACATAGCTCAGAGGTTAAAGGCATATACTGCTATTTCAGAAGGGCCTGAGTTCAACTTCCAGAACCTGTGCTGAGTAGCTCATACCTGCCTGTAACTCCATTCCTAGCTCAGTAGATATGAAACCTATGTGAGTGAGCACACACACACACACACACACACACACACATACACACATGCATACACAAACACATACAAATATACACACTTACATAAATACACACATATACACATACACAATTAAAAAATTTTTAAGAAATGTACTTTTGCATAATCTTGATGTAATCCTTCAATATTCATAGAGGCAATGCATGTGAACTCTTAATGTTCATTTTTGATGCAATGCCTTTCATAATTTATATAAATCCAGTTATCTAATAACGCATATGGGATCTGACTATAGTGCCAGTTCCACAAAGATAAATGTGGTGTTATTTCTTGTTTGCCACTCAGCCACACATGGTGTTACGTGCCCTGATATGGGTTGCTATTTTATAGTTGGTGCTCTTTCTGTCTCTCCAACTATTTCACTGTTAGTAGCTTCTGAAGTGCTTAAAAGGAACTCACCATTTAGGAAGAAAACATATCTGATTTTTAAAGCAATCCATTACACTTGTATCTACACCATGGCGCCATTTGTAATATACACCCCAAGCTTCCCACTGAATAAGTAATTGAGCTTGATGTAGTGCAAAAACAGTCCTATCTGAACAGCTTCCCACAAGTCACAGGTGAAATACTTAAAAATGGAAAAACTGTGGATAAAATCTTCTCTCTCTCTCTCTCTCTCTCTCTCCTTCTTTCTTTCATCTTTTATTCTTTTTTTCTTTATTCTTTATTTCTTCTCTCTTTTCCCTTAACAAAATAGCTTTCCATATAACTTTTATATGTTAACTTCCTCAAACATAACTTTCACATTGCTTTGAATTAGGACATGCTTCTCACAACAGGTTTCTGCTTTAATACCAAGGGCAGAGGCCAGTGGCTTCAGGCGCATGGTTGAGCCTGCCCAGCATTCCAGACTCTGCACTTGGCTGAAGAAAATTCAATGGGCCCTGGGCCTGTGGCCTAGCATTGTTTTTCTTAGATAAAGCACTTGGTATTTCAATGCCTTGGCTCACACTGCCTGTGAAATAAAGGAACCGAACATGATACTCGTTCAGATATCTTAAATATTCATACATCTTGCAAATGAACGGAACTCTGAACTTTTAGTGTGCTAAGCAACCTACAGTCTCAGAAACAATACAAAACATCTTTCCCACATATTGAGAATTTCTTTGCAGAGGCTGATAGGAGGCGAAGACTTTCAATAGGCTGCAAGTTCTTCCTCCACTCTGATTGGTGCCTTCTCTATTTTCAGAGCTATAGTAAATGAATTAACACAATGCTGCACATTGTTTCAGGATAAGTGTGTGTGCACATGTGTTTGCATGTGTGTTGCATGCCAGTATGCGTGCTTGTGTGTGCGTGTGTGTGTGTGTGTGTGTGTGTGTGTGTGTGTGTGTGCTTGCATGCATGTGTGTGTGTTTGTGTGTGTGCATGCCTCTGTGTGTGTGTGTGTGTGTGTGTGTGTGTGTGTGAACAGCCTTCGCAGAAGCCAGGTGTGAGGTTGTGAAGTTCTCAAGCTTAGTATCAACCCGGAGCTGCAGTTCATGTCAGCTGCAAGCCATACAGAGCAGTGTTACTATGAAAATGTGTGCGTAACCAACAAACACAGTGAGTGATATTTGAAAAATATATACAAGCTATAAATACATTGTCACACTTACACAAATTATCCTCTTTTGGAATCTGGTCTGTGTTGCCTGTGGTATGCTCACTCATGCCAACATTTGTTATCCAGCTTTTGGAGTCTATGAGTGCTGAGCCTGTGTTAGCCACAACATCACAGAAGACAAGAGGACTGAACACTCTTCCTTTAAGGGAAAGGTGAAATGTGCTTATAGACATACATACAAATTGAAGCACTGATATCCCCATCCCCTATTGGAAACCAACTGTTGACATCTTGGGGCAGAGAAATATGTTTCCTCATCCTGATGAATTCCCTGAGCTGTCTTTTCACATTGGGGCAGTCATTTCTCTCAGCACAGAAAGGACTGGTGCTTGGCTCAGTGGCAAGGTTCCTATGTCAACAGTTTCTATCCTCTCTGGATGAGGATGTGGGATGATCTGTTTTGAAATACTATATAAAACAGAAACCAAACATCGAAAGTTTAGCAAAGACACGTGAAATCATAATACTATAATTTTAAAGACCTCATTCAGTATAAACCTGGTCATTTTTTAGAGATAAAAACCATAGTTATCATGAGATTCCTGAATGAAGAGAGTGCATGTTGAAAAATACTTCCTTGTATTCCATGTTCATTTAAAAGACAAACTATGAGCCAGCTGTGGAGGTGAGGTCTGTTGCTGGATGCTACCTGTGCTGTAATTCTTCTGGGGGGGGGGGGTCTGAGGAAATCTCTCAGTGGGTACAGCTCTAGTTTAAAAAGTTTTTAAAGTTCTAGTGTGGTGACCCAAGTTCGAATCCCTGTAAGTCATATAACTTGGGATACCGCAGCACATTTGTAATCCAAGATTCCCTACCCCAAGACTGGAGGGGGGGCAGAATACTGTCTGGGTGAGCTAGCAGGCTTGGAGAATGCAGTGATGTACATGAAACCGTGTCTCAAACAATGTGCCAAGTATGGATATGGACCAACACTAGAAGTTTTAAGCCACATGAGGATGTTCATGGAAGTGTTTAGGTCTCTCAAAGTTTCCTACACAAACCCATGATTTTGAGATGGTGGACTAAGGCTAAAAGAATAAAAGTACTCAGGTTCAGTCAGGAGAAGGGCAGAGTCTAATTTGTTTGAAAACCCACCACATTTGGAAATCTGCCCCTACCCTTTGTTGGGCTGCCTCTTCCAAGTGCAGGTAAAGCTGCCATGGAACTCTGCTCAGAGAGAGGGTGAAGAGAACCATTGCTAGTGGAGAGACACATTGTGGGCTTCTCTTGCCTTTGCCCAGATGGGGTCGGGTCATTTGCTGGTGAGCAAATCTCTTCCATTAAGATGGAGAGAGGCTAGGAGCAATTATTAAGTATTAATTTTAATATTTTCTTCATTTATCCATTGTTCATCCACTTATTAATCTAATTTGCCTGTATTTTCCCAACATATTTGATCAGAGAGTGACATTGTATCCACCCAAGTCTCTCTTCCTCTTTCCTGTGTCCCTTGAGGAGCTCCATACCCTCTGGCTGGCCCCCTCTCTTCTCATTCCTCATCTTAATCCCTGGATCTCATAGGGTCTTCACAGTAGATCTATGAACACTGGCATCTCACAGAACACCAGTTTTGTGAGAAATATGCCCTTGCTGGCTGGCTGGGCTGTCCTTCTCAACTCAAGCTGTGACCTTTTCTCAGGAAGCTTTTGTTACACTAGTAGATGTCTGCCATTGTCTCAGAACCTCTGCCTCTCTTACCCAACTCAGAACAGAGATACAGGGTGAAGCTGCTGTTTAAACTTCATACATCTTTTCTTCTGAAAACGTTACTCATGTAGGGAAACTAACTCTAGCTAAGACCTCAAACAAAGCAGTTGATACTTGTGATCCACAGACCATGGGGTCTGAAAGGAAGGTTGGTCTATGCTTGCTACTGTAAATGGGAGTCAAGATGAATAAGTGTGTAGTTTTTGTGCCCTGCCCCAGCATTAGAGAGTTGATTTTACATGGAGAAATTTCAAGTATTTCTTAAACTAATGCATAAATGTATTCATTTCCCAGACATTAGCTTCTACCGTGCACGCATTTTAGACAAAATCCGTAGTGTCAGATGGCACCATGGTTGGAAGACAGCTGGCTTCTAGTCTTGGGAGACCTTCACTAGGGGTTGCAATGACAACTCTCATGGGGCTGTTTTCAGTCTGAATTCCACTGTGACCATTTAATACCATTTATCACCAACAAATCAGATGCTATTTTCTTGGTCTTAAGCGTTCCTATGAATATTTTATACCCTTCTTTTAAGAAACATTGCTTTAGGGATACTTTTTTATTCCTTTAGGGAAGGACAGTTCTATGGACTCCTGGTCTCCATTTCTGATTGAGGCCTTATTTATTGTTTTATTTTCTTTTTCTTTATAGGTAGAAATAACACTGCAAGATATCAATGACAACCCACCGGTGTTTCCAACAGACACCCTGGATCTCACTGTGGAAGAGAACATTGGAGATGGCTCGAAGATTATGCAGCTGACTGCCATGGATGCTGATGAGGTAGTTTATGTCTTTAGTAATCACAGTGACTCAGAGAATTTCAGGTACATGGGAGCTCTAGTGATCAGTGACTAAGGTTACAGAGTCTGTGATGTTCCTCTGAGAGCATCTATTAGTATGTTTGAACTGTGATATAAGAGTGGTATATACTTAGTCTCTAAACTGCATGTCTCACAAACATAGAGATCGAAGTTTAACTGTCTTCAACCTCATAAAAATAGCTGTGTGAAGCAGTGCTAACTTGTAACCCCACCCCTGGAGAAACAGAGATAGATGGATCTCAGGGGCTGGCTGTGCAGACAATCTAACCTATTTGGTAAGCCTCGCGTCTCAGTGAGAAAGCTTGACTTAAAAAATAAGATCTCTCTGCAGAGATGATCTCATCAGTCAAAAGCACTGACTGCTCTTGTAGAGGACCTGGATTTGGCTCCCAGAACACACCTTGGGGTGCTCACAACTGCTTGTGACTTCAGCTCCAGTGTATCGAACATACTCTTTGACCTGCATGGACATTGTACTCATGAATTGAAAATTAATAAAGGTTATTTTTAAAGTTGGGAAATCCCTGGGAAACATCTAAGTTGACCCTTGACCTCCACCTACACTCATACAACCTGTACTTACACAAGCCCATACGTACCCCAAACACAAGTAAAATAGAAGAATGGGACCAGATAAGGTCAGTCAGAGGCTGGTTTCTGATCAGTAATTCAGGTGTCTGTCTTTTGCATTTTAGATCTCATGGCCAAATAAAGGCATCTAAAATGTGTCTTTTTCTTACATTATCCTTATTTGTTTTCACATTCATAGCAGCCAAGTATCTACTTTTTAATTTTATTTGTGATTGGAAACAAACAAATAATTTAAAAATAACAATATTTAAGATGACCTTAAAATCTTTATATTTTAATAATTATATACTTTTATATAAATTAGCATTTTTGTAATGTTTATTGCAGGTTTTCATGCAGGTAACTAGTGAGTTTTTCAATTTATTGGTATGAACAAATTTCATTCCTCTTGGGAAATGTGAAATTTGGACATAGTATAGGTCATCATACTCTATATTTTATTGTAAGTGAAGACTTACAATAGTTATTCTACAAATCACATGGAAGGTTATATAATTAATTTACATTTCTCCACATGAAATCTCTTTGCTTGTTTTCTCCTAGTGAAAGGTCTAATTACTGCCCTGCCATTGAGGAAAAACCCTTCTCAAGCACTAGGAAACTCTCCCATTTTCCCTTAGCTAAACTCCACACAGAACTGACTTTCTCCCCTTAACTCTAGGAATTTCTGAACATCTTATTTAAAAAATAAAAAAACAACTATGGTTAAATGGTTCATAGATTCACTTGTTAAACACTGAAGTAGGTAGAACAGGCTGGATGGGGTGATGCTCACCTTTAATGTAGACGCAGAGGGAGGTGGATCTCTGTGAGTTGGAGGTCAGTCAGCTATACCCAGTGAATGCCAGGCATCAAGACTACATAGTTAGACCCCGTTTCAAAAATACAAAATTAAAAAGGTAAAGGAATAATAAATAATTAAATAAATAAGTGAATATATAACAGACTAGTCCTAACAGCCTATTTAGAAATAGTCTGTTAATTTTGCAAAAATTAGTAAAAAGCAATTGAATAGAATGTAAATTTTTAAATAATTATAGTTCTCATCTAGAAAACACTTGGTGTTTTTCCTTAGTGCCTGCCATCTCATTTTGTTTAGAGAAATATCAATGCTGATTCCCAGATCAGTAATTACTAACAGCTGTGAGACTGAACACCTGTACCGTGCATCATTTGTAACAGTGGATGAAGTTTAGCAAATATCTCACTTTATTAAAGCTGATACAACATATTTAGCTGTATCCATTTATGAAATCTTATGAAGTCCAATTTCAATATAACAGCAACATGAATATCATACAACTGAGTAGGATAATCAGAGCCGAATGGCCGTAATTGCATTTTAGGAAGAGAGAAATAAAACTCATGTGTTTGGAATGTTTTGTTCTAATCACTCTAGAAGAACGAGGCAATAGTTATGTTCATTTTAATAAATATTTTATCGCTATGCATGTTGACTCTGTGGAATTGTATGATTAATGTGGGATTTCTCAACCCAAATTATAGTGGATTGCAAATAAATTGTATATGGAAATTTGATTGTTTTAATCAGCATACAGCTCTCCTAAGAACTGTCCTCTCGGGACTGTTAGATCCATTGTTAATTATTACTGAGAGATGCTTCCCTTTTAAGAGCACATGCTGCTGACATGAGTTCTGTGCTGTGTACATGGTCTGCTTCTCTGTGGCTGTACCTTGTCTGAGAATGCACTGTGTACAACACTCATGCCCAGATGCCTTCATGCTAGTCTCTGAGGTACACTTGTAGTCACAATGACATTTGAGGGAGAGTGGGAGGTTCCTTTTCTTTCTAGGTGATTACACCCAAATTGGTTTTCATGAATCTTGTTTTTGTTTTATTTTTGTTGAGAGTCAGATTCTTGAATTAATACTTAAGTAAGGCATGTAGGCATGGTCATATAGACATGAAACTATACAAAGACATAAAGATGTCCAGTGTGTAAGCATCCTATTCAAGGTCAGGCGGGGTGGAAGTGCAAGGGATAAAGCAGAAATGGGGGATGGGACTTTTGTTGGTAGGTCAAGATGGGAGAGGAAAAAGCTTAGGGAGAAGATTGGGGTGCCTGCATACTCAGGGCTGTGTGTGTGTCTGTGTGTGTGTGTGTGTGTGTGTGAGTGTGTGTGTGCAAGCATATTAGAAAAGCAGGGTGGGTCAGAGAGTGTAAATTAGTAAATCCACCCAAAGTCTGAAGCCTGCTTTAAGATTGTTCTTTATTTTGTTAAATGATGAATTCCAATGGGATTCTATCCTATTTCCACAACCCTTTTCTTAATAATGGGAGGTTCCCACAGTACAAAGAGTTTCAGCTCTTGCTGTGGGGCACTGGCATTTCTCTGACCCTGGATGAAGCAGAATAGGCACATAAGCTCCCTACAGTGATTCCGATTGTCTTTTCCCCTGTGTTATTTGTGATGGGTTCATGTTAATTATTTTTTGATAACCCCTTGGTCTCCTGGCTTTGCCTACTCAGCTCCACACCTCTTAGTTGGAGTGGAAACAGCCCATTTGACTGTTTCCCGTTCTCTGAGGTCCTTGCTGTGTTTTTCTTTCTTCCTCTGCTTTGTCAGAACAGGGTTGAGAGGCAAGGTACCCCTTTTACTCTGCAGTGGCACAGGACGTTGCTGTGTTGCTGACTGTGGAGAAATGAGTGCCTTCAAAATGCAGAGGGTGCAGATATTGCTGGGAAATTCTATCAATGTATTGTTTTACCGTCTCTACTTTTTTTCTTTAATTAGTGTAACTGGGAAACATTCATGTGCTAGGGAAATTGCAGGGCTATGAGAAAAGGGATGGGTGTCAGAAGGTCCAATTCTCCAGTCATCAAGTCTGTGTGTTAAGCACAGCCTTGAACTTTCAAAGATTCCGTGGTTGAAAAGGACACCTCAGGTTGGAAAACTCAGTTGTATGCTACTGTTATTTACTCTGGAACGCCCCATGGGGCTACCTCTGCAGCTCACGGTTGGAATGCCCTATGGGGCGCTACCTCTGCAGCTCACGGTTGGGACTTTAGTGGCCTGTCCCCATTTGACAGGACTGGGGTGTTAAACAAACCCCCATTATAGCCAGGCTTCTTGACTGGACGTTTCGGCTGTTCATGAGTAAATAGTACCAGGTGATTGTGAAGGGGAACAGATTGTTGTGTAGGCTCGATCGATCTTCACTGGCAGGAGAAAGGCTCCCATGTGAAGGATATTGATTTTTATGGTGAGTCATTTTGACGAGGGGGCTTTATTCTAAGGATGGAATCATTTGCATAATGTCTTCAAGAATATTCCCCTATCTTCAAATTCTCTTGGCTTCCTAGTCTGTATCATACTGATAGTCCAGAATAGAGTGTAGAACTTGGGTAAGGTGCCATTAAAGTAGTAGAGTTCTTTGTGAAATAGAATACTCCAGAATGTGGGCAGAGCAGCAGTGAAAAAACGCTTTTCAGATGTTTTTGTTCAACCATAAGATTACAGTGAATACATTAGATACAGGTGGATAAAGAAGGAGAATGTGTCAAACTCCAGTCATCTTTTTTTTTTTTTTTTTTTTTTTTTGGTTTTTGGAGACAGGGTCTCTCTGTATAGCCCCGACTGTCCTAGAACTCACTCTGTAGACCAGGCTGACCTCGAACTCAGAAATTCGCCGGCCTCTGGGTGTGGCTTTTAGGGGCTGGTGAGATGGCTCAGCTGGTTAGAGCACCCAACTGCTCTTCCGAAGGTGATGAGTTCAAATCCCAGCAACCACATGGTGGCTTACAACCACCCGTAATGAGATCGGAGCCAACTGGAGCGAGTGGGGTAGAGCAGAGCGAGCAGGGGTTGACCGAAACAAGGGGAGAAACTCCAGTCATCTTGTATGTGGGGTTTTCAAGACAACCTCTTTATTAAATTTTTTTCACTTTTTATTTATTTATTATTAGAGAGTTTCTCCATTTACATTTCAAGTGTTATCCATAAGTCCCTTATATCCTCCCCCCGCCCTGCTCCCCTACCCTCCCTCTCCCGCTACTTGGCCCTGGCATTCCCCTGTACTGGGGCCTATAAACATTGCTAGACCAAGGGCCTTTCTTCCCGAATAATGGCCAACTAGGCCATCTTCTAATACATATACAGCTAGAGACATGAGCTCTGGGGGTTCTGATTAGTTCATATTGTTGTTCCANTATATTTTAATCCCTATTCTAGGGAGGAGTGAAGTATCCATGCGTTGGTCTTTCTTGATTTTCTTATGTTTTGGAACTTGTATCTTGGGTATTCTAGATTTCTGGGCTAATATCCGCTTATCAGTGAGTGCATATTAAGTGACTTCTTTTGTGATTGGGTTACCTCACTCAGGATGATATCCTCCAGATACATCCATTTTCTTTATTAAATTTTAAGACTGGCATTGGGAATACAGAATAAAAAGCTCATCGAGGCTGCTGAACATAAATTTAGAATGAAAGTATTCTTTTCTCAGGCTGCTGAAACGATCTCCTCACACGCAGGAAAACAGAAACACACAATAAAAATCAAAACATCTCACGGAAAAGACATACAGGGGCTTCGGGTCTGTAACCCAGTCAGTCAGCTTTTCATTCCCACACAACAGTTTATTTTTTGCCTGCTAATGTTAGTTTGAGTTCTTTGAATATTTGAATGAATCACTTTCTGGATAGTCAACAATGAGGAGAAAAGGCAAATTTGTTTCCAGGAGCTGTGTTTAAAGCAAAACAGGTTTGTCAATTCAAGAACTCCAGCAATCCTTACATCTTGTAGTCAAGGGCAGAGACTGGGGTAAGACATTTGATGTCATAGATAGGGATAACTCTTCTGTCTAGATTGAACTTGCTTGTGGGCCACCGCATCACCAAGTCCTTACCTTAAACAATGAAGAATAAGACCAACTAGAATTTTCCTACATCCTTTAGTCCTGAAGGACCACCCTAGATTTTAAAATGGGTATTAACCAATTTAGTCTTGGAAACAGCCCTGTTTGGCAGGTCATCTCCTAACCTTGACTGTGGTGAACAGTGCCAGGCTGAACAGGAAACTATTAATCTCTTTTTGAAATGCTTTCAGTTCCTTTGCATACACCAGGAGTAGAACTGATGAATGGATTTTCAGGCTTTTTAAGGATTTGCCTTTTGAGATTCTTCCTATTGTTTCCACTGCTCTCGATAGGGGGATAGAGGGCAGGGTTCTGAGATTCACTGAAGTTCAAAGTGCTTGATGGTTGTTGCTTTTTGTGGAATGTAACTGCTCTCTTAGGTCTGAGGTGGCACATTTGTATAATTTTGCTTGAACTACTATGGCAATTGGTGACGTTGCACCCCTTTTGACCCAACTGCTGCCTTTCCTAGCCTCTTTGGAGAGATGGCTGCATGGGTCCTTAGTTTTATTAGGTCAATAAATATTTTTTGCTCTCTGGGTATCTTGGGAATTAACCTATCACGTGTAGAGTTTACCCTCACAACTGCCAGTCCCTTTACAGTCTAAAGTCCTTCAGTTTGGTGGCACCTCACTTACCACTTTGTGGTGGTCTTCTCACCTGCAGTGTGTGTGTGTGTGTGTGTGTGTGTGTGTGTGTGTGTGTGTGTGTGTGTATGTTTCATGACAGTGGATTGATCAGCAAGACCAACACTATCAGGAAGAGAGACATCTGAGTCTCAATGGAGACTTAGAATTTTGGTCTCATGTGTAGGAGTCTACCTATGTTTGAGCAGCATGTGAGATGGCTGCTCCTTTCTTTGACACGTGAATAATCAGTTCTCCCAGCATCTTTGGCTGAAGTGCTTATTCTCTACAGTTGTATAGGAATCAGTTGACTATTCCCATGGATTCAGTTCTGAGTCTCCTACTTTGCTCTGTTGTGGATACATGAAGGAAGACAGTTTTATTGCTGTAGCTTTGAAGTGTAGTTTGAAACCAGGAGGAGTGACGCCTCCAGGTTTCTTCTTTTTGGATGTTGTTGTCTTTTGTTTAGATTTTTTGTGTTTTTATGTGACTTTTAAAATTGTGTTCTTTACTGTTTATTTGCTTATTTTGATTTTTGTGTATGTGTGCAAACATGTGTGAGCTTATGTGTACCACATGAGTTTGTGGAAGCCAGAAGAGAGCCTAAGATCACCTGGAACTGGAATTAACAGGCATTGGTGTGTCTCCATATGGGTGCTGGGACTGGAAACTGGGTCCTCTGCTAGAGAAGCACATGCTCTTAATTACAGAGCCATCTCTCCAATTCCCTTTGTCATTTTCAATTTTAATAAATGGTTATGAGTATTTAGAAAGAGACCCTGTAGGCTACTGTAAATGGTGTGGGCCTGGTAGCCATGTAGGACCATCTAGTACATGAGCTCAGATGAATTTTCTATTTCATCCATGATTTTTAATTCCCAGGGCATAAATCCTTCCCTCCTTTGTTGAGTTTATATACTTTGACTTCTTGAAATTCTACACTGTTTACATGCAGTTAAAGCTCTACAGCCTCCCTTTGTCAAATTCGTGCTCACTGAAAACAAGCAATGTTCTTGATTCCAGCAGTTAACCTACCTGGTCTTTTCCCCCAGGGTGCCAACGCTCTGGTTACGTATGCTCTCATTAGTGGAGCTGATGACAGCTTCCGAATTGACCCTGAGTCTGGAGACCTGATAGCCACCAAGAGGTTGGACAGGGAGCACAGGTCCAAGTACTCATTGCTGGTTCGTGCAGACGACGGCCTCCAGTCCTCAGACATGAGGATAAATATCACCATCAGCGACGTGAATGACCATACCCCCAGATTCTCCAGGCCTGTGTACTCTTTCGACATCCCAGAAGACACAACTCCTGGTAGGTGACATATCCTGAGATGTATTTTTCAGGGATAACCTTTAATAGTAATGATGGACTCTTCTGATTTTAAGTGGCAAGGAGAGTTTACCACAGGTCTACTTCATCATGCATAGATCACATTTTGTGATCTTTTGCATGACGTCTTTTATGAGATCCCCAGAGAAAATTACTAATATGTGAGAGCAGATGAGGAGAGGTAGCCTTGTGGTTAGTAACTGTAGGCATGCCTGTTTCTGAATGTCCCTGTGCCTCAAGTCATCAGCTTTCATGGCAGACAGCTCCACTCTCCTTTTCCACTTCAAAAATAGGTGAAACCAAGAAAAGTGTGTGAAAAGCTCTAGTTAGCGATTCTAGTCTTCACCAGCTATGTGACCAGGCAGCACAACTCTTTCCTGTAGGCATCCGTTTATCCTTCTGTAAAATGGAAATAATAATCATTAGAATTGGTAAACGATTGATTTAGAAGATAAATGTGAAACTTGTTGTGGTGGCTTACTCCTGTGATACTAGCATGCAGGAGGTAAGACAAGAGGGCAGCCTCTGCCACATTTTATTTCTGTCTGCAGAACGCAACAGTGTAACAAGATATGGTGGCACATGTCATTAATCCCAGGACTTGGGAGGCAGGGGCAGGGGCAGGGGCAGGAGCAGAGCTATCTCTGAGTTGGAGGCCAGCCTGGTCCACAGAGTGAGTTCTATGATAGCCTGAGCTACACAGAAAATTGGGTGGAAGTGACTTTCAAATAACCCCTCTCTAGGATAGTTTCTTCTTCACTTCCTGAGATGAGCTGTTCAGTCCTTAATGAATTTCTCAACATCTTTATTCCCTGTATTAATTACAGAAATGTCAAATGACTACTGGCACCAGTAACTGCCAGCTCTAGGATACACATCTATAATATTGCTTGGAATCTCAGTTCCCTACACTAGTTGTTGGCTCCAATGATTATATATTGCTTTATTGATAAATGTATCACTTGGTAGCATTGGGTGAAACAATGTCAGAAGTAAGATGACCTCTCTGGTAACCCTTGCAGTGCAGCCTGATCTTCATGGAGTATCTGACATGGTCCCCGACTATGACTGGGTCCTGAGTGTGGAAGAGGGTGTGTCAGTCTAGAAGTCAGCAGAATACTGTGCTCTCTGTTTTAGAGTGACTTCTACTTAAAATATTTGATTGTGAAAACACATTCTTGGTCTCAGTCTATACATTTGGAAATATTCCATACCCCTTGTTCTACTGATTTAGACTTGGGTTGTCTTGCCTGCAGGTTCCCTTGTGGCAGCTATTTTAGCAACAGATGATGACTCTGGTGTGAATGGAGAGATCAGCTATGTGGTGGAGGAGGATGATGGGGATGGCGTGTTCTTTCTGAATCCAGTCACTGGTGTCTTCAACCTGACCCGAGCACTGGACTATGAAACGCAGCAGTATTACATACTCACGGTCCGCGCTGAGGATGGCGGGGGTCAGTTTACCACCATCCGAGCTTACTTCAACATTCTTGATGTCAACGACAATCCACCTATCTTCAGCATGAGCTCCTATAGCACAACCTTAATGGAAAACCTGCCTCTCGGATCCACTGTCCTTGTGTTTAATGTCACCGATGCAGATGACGGTATGTCATTTCTGTGATGGACTTACATACTTCACTAAAGTTGAGGGCCTATTTTGCATGCGTACAATATTAATACTATATGATTAACTACACTATTCATATTTGTTTATAAATGGTATACTATCAAGGTGGAAATTTGAGTTTTAACTTAACTGTAGAGGACTTTATAAAAAATCAAGCAACATTTCATATAATTTTTTAATACTATACACATAATATTTTTAGATACTTTACAAATTTTCCCTTTAATTTTTGCCCTAAATACTTTAGGTCAGCAATTTAGTTGTCAGGATAAAGATTCATTCTGAGTTTATGTTAGATACAATTATGTGTGTGTGTGTACATAAATATATTAAGCAAACTTTTAAATTTAATTTTTATTATATTTATTCATTTACTTGGTGTGTGCATGGGTGTGTGGATGCATATGCCATGGTGTGTGGAAGCTAGAGGACAATGTGCAAAAGTTTAGTCTCTCCTTCTACATTGTGGATTCTGAGGAAGGCCAACTGACTTTACTGTGAGTACATTAATCTCTTCAGCCATCTTGCCGCCTTATATGTAACTTAAACTTTGAAAAAGCAAAAATTTAAAGACAAAAGAGAAAAAAGTCTTAAAGAAAAATATTTTATAGTGAATAACTAAATTATATATTATCAGATGAAAATAATATTCTCATAATAATATATTGGCAATAGTATTATTATTGGAATAATATTTTGGCAAGAATCCAGTGCCTGGAAAGGCTGGGATTTGTTTAGCCTACAGTATGTAATAAAGTTAAGAATTTAAACAAATATTTTATTCTAATTTCTGTGCACTAGTGTGTGTGTGTATGTGTGTGTGTGTGTGTGTGTGTGTGTGTGTGTGTTTCTGTGTCTGTGTGGGTGTAATGCTATATGTGATTGCATATACAGAGGACACAGCTTATGTACTGCTGTCATTGTGTAGGCTTTCCCACCTTGTTTTATGAAACAGAGTCTCTTGATGACCTGGAAACTGTCAGGTATGCTTGTCAGTCTGACTGTGGATTTCCAGATTCCACCTGTCATTCATCCCCAGCATGGGAATTGCAAATGTCTTCCACCATAGCTAACATTTTTATGTTAGTTCTGGGGATCGAACACAGGAGCTTATGCTGCAGTCCTGGGGCAAACTTCCTATGCTAAACATGTTTCTGCCTGGTATGTACATGGGTTGTGATCTGTTGAAGCCCAGTGTATCCCCTGGAGTAAGTTTCATTTACCCTCAGAACATTCAATGTAAAAATGATTAAAAGGAATTCACTTAATGCTTCAAAACTTGCTGGAATGATCCCTGCACAAGCAGTCACAGAGATACAGTCACTGTAAGCCCCAAATCTTTTGTTAAAAAGGGTGTTCCCCCCTTTAATTGTGCTGGTAAAAATTGTAAAAGTTTCAAGCTACATTTAGCCATTGTTTCGCCTGAATACTTTTATCATTGTCATTTCCTGCACCTTGGCTTAAAATAGAGGACACAGTTCCTATTCCTTCTGGATTTGGAGGATAATGCTAGGAATGACCTTGTTTGTAAGAACACCAACATAATTATAGCAAACGCTTCCAGTGTGCCTATGAGCAATGAATGTTAGCAAGATACTGAAATTAACAGATTCTTCTTATCCTCTTGTCAAAAGGTTCCTGATAGGTCATACTGCGGTCTTCTACACAAACAAATGCTCGAGGAGAGTGACTTTAACATTTTGAGTTGTCTATGCACACAGTCAGAGTTTAAATTTTAGGTTAATAATCTCAACAATAAGTCAAATCTTATATTATTGTTAAGGCATAAGTCATAGCTTTATTGATATAAATATGTATATGAATATTGCTAGAGAGTATTGCACGAAACAAAATTTATAGCTTAAGACTATTGTAGCAACATGTTGGATTACTGTTCTCTTACCATTCTAGAAACCACACATGCTTGAGGCATGATGGTCATAAAAGGAAGTTCAGATAGAGGCACAACTGTCACTTTTTCTAAATGAGTGTGCTCATTGATCTTTGGTGCATGGTATAGACTGAATGAGGGCCCAACCTCCTAGTCCAGTTCCCTCAAGACCTTGTTGAAAGTGCTCTGTGAAGATGACTGGTAATGGCCAGTACTAAGTATCTCTCCATGTAACAGGGAAGTAAATACTAGCCTTTAACCTAAGGCAACATTTATAAATTATGACTAAATGTACACATTCATAATATAGCCAACTTTATAGTTTCACAATGTGTTTCATTACTTTTATTTTATATATTTATATAATGCTCTACAGTTCTTGGGAATAAAGTATACACCAAATGCCAATATTATATAATTGCAATCAAACATACACATATACTCATTCACAACTATACAACCCCCCCTCACCTCCTACTGTACCTTTGTGCATCTGCACAGCTCTTATAGCAATTAAACTCCCAAGGAAAATCATAGAACCTCATGACTTCCAGCAAGTTGAACTTAGATAGTTGAAAAGACAACCTGTATTCAGTGCAGTATTTATTCCACTGGACTGTAAAAGCCCACCCAATAAAAATTCTAACATATTACTCAAAATTAAGGAAAAGTATGTGTTTCCTGTTTTTCGGCTCTGACGTTTGCTGCAAGGAACAGGAGGGGAAATGGTTAGATCTTTGTAATTTTCCAAATTGTGCCAGTGTTGAGAGGAGTTCTGAGTCCTTCTGGGATGCATTTTCCTAGGTATAGATTTCAAGGCCAAGGTTGCTTAATTAATTAGACTCTTTGGAGGGAAATGTCCCATTTAAAGAGCAACTCAGGGTAACACTGTTGATTCTCATTCTGAGATAAGGCCCATTTCTTGCCTTAAAACATTCCATGATATAACAGATACTCTGTTGTTTCAAAGATCATAGTTATCTCTGGTTTGTTTTAAGTGGCATTGCCTAATTTATTTGTGATCATAAATTAAGTATAAATACTTTTATTCAAAGTGATAGTTGAAGGTTTACAATTTAGTTCCCCAGCCCCTTTCCCTTCATAAAAGGCCATGAGCTTTGTGACCTTGTCTCTTTCTCCTCCACAGTTTAATATTTACCACGAGGGCCACGCGGAAGCTTAGATTCATGACAGCAGGCTGGAATGGCTCCCAGTTGAACTGATTTGTGTGGATCCCATAGGTCTCCACTGAAGTCACGTAGAATGCTATTACTGTTTCTAATTTCCACTGATCTGGGCTGGGAACCATTTTGTATGTTCTCACAGAACCCAGTTTTTCACAGACGGTCTTTGGTTTGCTGTGACTCCTATGTGTGTGTTGGTGGTGGCTGTGGATCTGAGTAAGAACAAGAATTCCACATTTGCTACTGGCTTTAGGAGATTCAGAAAATCTACTTATTAAAACACACTTTATGTAAAAAATACTCCTGATATAATCAACTAAATTTGATTGTTTTTATAATGAAGTAGGTGGCACTTTTGGACCTGGACAGGAGTAAGACATGGTGAAGGATGCAGTTGACATTGTCCATTCTGAAGCATTGATACTTTCATTCCTGTAGGTGGATTGGTGTGTGGTCCCTGGGCTTTAATAGCTCACATTTCCCCTGATGTTCAAGCTCCTAAGCTTATAAAATTTGCTTCATTCATCCCAAAGTAGTCTTCAGTAAAGTGTTGCGGTGAATGACCACAAGGCATGGTCTATGTCTCTAAAGAATTGTGCATGAAAGTTCTCACAAGAAATTTTAGATCAGTTCATTAGTGCCTGACTTTTTCTTCTGAGTATGATTTCTTGGTATCAGCATGGGGAGAAAGGATGAGAGAGAGAGAGAGAGAGAGAGAGAGAGAGAGAGAGAAAGAGAGAGAAAGAGAGAGAGAGCCCCTTGGGTTACAGGAACAGAAACACTGGAGAAGGAAATTCTATTATTTGGGTAATTTGCCTCAAAAGGAACTAGAGAATCAAAAGTAGTAAAGCAAACATGTACTCGGGTGTTTTCAGACCACAGAAGAATATCTTTCACAAGAAAATGTTAGCAAACTGTTCAAGAAGAATATTTTATTTTTTAAATGTTTTTTATTAGATATTTTCTTTATTGACATTTCAAATGTTATCCCCTTTCCTAGTTTCCCCTCTGAAAACCACCCCTATCCCTTACCCCCTCCCCCTGCTCACCAACCCAGTCCTGCTTCTTGGTCCTGGCATTCCTCTGTACTGGGGCATAGAACCTTCACAGGACCAAGGGCCTCTCCTCCCATTGATGACCGACTAGGCCATCCCCTGCTACATATGCAGGTAGAGCAATGAGTCCCACCATGTGTTTTCTTTGGTTGGTGATTTAGTCCCTGGGAGCTGTGGGGGTACTGGTTAGTTCATATTCCTGTTCCTGTTCTAGGAGATTCTTAGCAAAGATCAGACATTGTTTCTGGTAGGTAGAACTCAGAAAGCTCAATAGTTACTTACTATGAAATGGGAGAACAGGTCTGACATTGTAAGCTAGTTGAGACACTGTTTTGAGGCAGGAAATCTGCCCTCTGACTGTTTTTGTTGCTTACCTAGAAACTCCCTGTCGATGAAGTTTTAAAACATATTGGCAAATGTACTTTCCTCGCCATCTTCACTATAGTCTTTTCTGCAACTTTTAAAAATAAGTTGATAATTTGTTTTAATGGAATGATGATATACTCTTTAGGGACAAAAAGATATTATCTAAACACGAGCCACTGACAGCGTGACCCTCCTGCCCGTGCTCTTTCATGTATAGCTTTATTGCTGACCGTTCCTTTAAGGACTACTTTTTCAAATGCTTGAATGTGCATAAAGTTTGAGAAGAGCCGTTTCCTTAAAGTCCATTGCTTGGCCAGATGCATAATAGGAATTAAAAGTATTTATTAGTTCTGACAAGAAATGTAAAAGGAGACTTTAAGCATCCATGACTAATGTCCTACATCAGAACATTTTATTACCCTTCTCTGAAAACTGGTGTCGGCCTCAATAAATTACTGAAGTTATAAATGTTTAGCTAATAATATAGAGAGTGGCATTTGTACTGTTGTGCCCCAGGGAGTTCTGTGAGAGAAACAAAGAAAAGTTTAGAAAAATATCTGCTTTCTGGAACCCTTTCTTCCTCTTCACATTGGTAATTTAACATTTCAACGTTGCAGTAAATAACACACCCTCGTGTATGGATCATTTCTACACCAGATTGTAAATGCCTTTCAGATGAAAAGCTCAAAGGAGACCAAGAGTCATGTGTGCAGTGTTTCTAAGTGTGTATAGCTGTAAGTAAATCATCCACAATCACTTCAAAGGATTCATGTGCAATCAGAAAGTCATGATAGTGGGTAACATGTCGGAAATGTTCTACTATGTACCAGAACCTTCTTGTGGCTTTAGATTACCATCTCAACCTGCTCAATAAACTTAACTTTTCCTCTTTCACTTCTAGGTGTCAACTCTCAGCTGTCCTACAGCATCGCTTCAGGTGACAGCCTTGGGCAGTTTGCAGTGGATAAGCATGGAGTCCTCAAAGCCCTCAAAGCTTTGGACCGGGAAAGCCAGTCCTTCTACAACCTGGTCATTCAGGTTCATGACTTGCCCCAGCTTCCTGCCTCCAGGTTCACGAGCACAGCCCAAGTCTCTATCATCTTGTTAGATGTCAATGATAACCCACCTATGTTCCTTTCCCCCAAGTTGACATACATTCCAGAAAACACGCCCATCGATACTGTTGTCTTCAAGGCTCAAGCAACAGACCCAGACAGTGGCCCCAACAGCTATATTGAGTATACACTCCTGAACCCTTCAGGAAACAAGTTCAGCATTGGGACCATTGATGGTGAGGTACATCTCACTGGAGAGCTTGACAGAGAGGAAGTTTCCAATTACAGCTTGACAGTGGTGGCCACAGACAAAGGGCAACCACCTCTGTCATCCTCTACTGAGGTTGTGGTTATGGTCCTCGACATCAATGATAACAACCCTGTTTTTGCTCAGGCTATGTACCGAGTACAGATTAAGGAGAACATACTCACTGGAACAGATATAATCCAAGTGTCTGCAGCAGACAATGATGAAGGTACCAACGGACAGGTTCGCTATGGCATCGTGGGTGGAAACACACATCAAGAGTTCAGGATCGACTCAGTGACAGGGGCTATCACAGTGGCTAAGTCTTTGGATAGAGAGACGACCCCTGCTTATACTTTAACTGTTCAGGCCACGGATCGGGGCAGTAACCCCAGAACGGACTCCTGCACAGTCACCATCACTTTACTTGACATGAATGATTTTGTCCCTGTATTCGAGCTGTCTCCGTATTCTGTGAATGTTCCTGAAAATTTAGGGACCCTGCCCAGAACCATTCTTCAGGTCAGTATACTTAAACACAGCAGGGTATATAGTACCATTAAGACTTCAGACCAAAAAGTTTTCTTCTTGAATGGTCTTCAGGATCTTCTTCATCCTCTCACTGTTGGGGGGCAGGGATGGGTTAGATGCAGATATAGAAATTCTTGAAAATCAAGGCTTACGAGCATCATGCCTGAGACTTATGTCCTTTGCATAAACACATTTTGCACACATTTGCTCATTTGAATATTTTAAAATTTGACTATGGGAATAATATCCACATATAAGGCGATGTTAAAATTTGGAAGAGTTGATCTAAAATAGTATTCTACGTACTATACATGTACGTATAGTACGTACATGTTGCATGTGTGCACCATATGTGCCCAGTGCTCAAGGAGGCCAGAAAATTGCATATGATCCCCTAGAATAGGAGTTACAAATGGTTTTGAGTACCATGAAGGTGCTGGGGACTGAACCTTGGTTCTCTGCAAAGCAGCTAGTGCTCTTATTCACTGAGCTGTCTCTCCAGGCCTCTACCCCCTCTATAGCAGCACTGTCTATACCCTTGTCCCCTGTTATCTCTCACTTGGCCCATATGCTTCCATGTTAGGCGGCTCATTGTAGTCCCATGACTCCTCTCCCCTGTAGGTGGTGGCAAGAGATGATGACCAAGGTCCAAATAGCCAGCTCTCATATGTTTTGCTTGGTGGAAATGAAGACAATGCTTTTGCCCTCATGGCCAGTGGCGAGCTTCGGGTGACCCAGAGTCTGGACCGGGAAGCAAGAGATCACTTCGTCCTGGTTGTCACAGCTGCTGATGCAGGTGTGTTCTTACTGCTTTGCTCAGTTGTGAGTCAGATCCTCAGTAGAAAATGAATATAGTTTTGTTACTGAATCACATGCTTATTGAAATTTACTAATGCGTGGAACAGTCCCTGATTTACATTGAGTATGGTTAATGAGATCTCAGTGGTAAAAGGCAAGAGTCTCCCCACTGAGGTGCAGCTTCTGCATAGGAAAATTTCCTTGCCCTGAATACTACTTGAACATCTATGAGTGTGGCCTTTCCTGACTACACACCAAATAAGGGTCATTTTTACTGTGAAATAATTTTTTTTATTTATATGTCTTGCCAAAATTCTTATAGAATGCAATGTTCTATATAATCAGAGTGCTTCAAGGTCCCACTTAAACACCAGTAGGGGATTTTGAGATTATAGCTAATGACATTCCAAGGACAGAAACTCTCATCTTTAATTGAGCACTATCCTCCCTTACTCTGACACTTCAGTCCCAACCTCTCTCCCTCTCTGGACCTTATGGAGAAAAGTAATAGCTCTTCTATTTTTAGTGTGTATGAGTTACTTTGTTACATCATATACACAATTTTAAATACCAAAGAAGAGGAACAGAATGCGTTGTATCAGTCACATCCAACTTAAACCAAATTAATCAGAGACCTGCTCATTATGTCCAAGTCAGCATTCATCACAGCCCTTAGACTCTAGGTGTATGTATCCTTCCAGAAAACCAATGGAAATTAGCTTTAAATACCATTCAAGGTGCCCAGTGAGGTTGAAGTCAGGAGAAACTGGAAGGGAACTTGATTTTAGACCCAAGGTTTTATTGCTAAAATATTCCAGCCTCAGCTGTCATCACTCATTAGAGCTGGAAGCATGTGGTCAACCCCAGACACTCACAAACACAAATACGGTTTGTGGAAAGGAAGTAGCAAGATCGGAAACTGGATGTAAGAACCAAGCCCCTCAAGGCATCTGTCTCTGTAAAACTTGCAGAACCAGGAGGGGTCCCCAGTGGTGGTGGGTATTCTGGGGTGTGGGAGTGGAGGAGGGTTTAGAGGTGCAATATAGAGAGAACTGTGATGGGCAGGGAACAGCACACACAGGGACCTGGCAAGGAACTCTGACTTTGGGGCGTTCCAAGTCAAGAGGCATGACAGAAAAATACCTTCTCACTTTAGCTAGATCATCTTTCCCTCCAAGGATTTCTAAGGATTCCTGAAATCAGTGTGGCTGGGTAGCAAGTGAGGTGATGTTGGGTAGGTAAAGGGATGTTTTGTTTTGTTTTGTTTTGTTTTGTTTTGTATATATATATATATATATATATATATATATATATATATATATACACACACACATACATACATACATACATACATACATACATACATACATACATAGCTACCTGTGTTAATCATTACAAAGTTTTATAGAGGCTACCCTTTTCAGCACAGGATTTTTTTGTTGTTGTTGTTACCATCTCTATTATCCTTCATTAGGATGAGTACATTTAATACTTTGCTGAGTGTCTCACAGCCAGTGAATGGCAAAGTTAGAACGAAGATGCCCTCAGAGCTCCGGGGACTCTAAGACTTTAGAGAAAGTATTCACTCCCAAGCCATCCAGTAGATAATCAGCCAGATCACAGCTAACACAGAGAAGGGGAGAATTTTGAATCCAAATCACTCTTGTTTGAATTCTGGTTTCTTCATCATCTGGATGGATGGTGTTGTCTTTCTCTACCTTAGCATCTTTTGCGAAGTGGTGTAATGACGTCTTGGTTTTGGTTCTGTTGCTGTGCTAAAATACTTTGAAAAAAAAAGTAAGGGGAATGGGGTTTGTGTATCTCACAGCACTAGGTGATGAGCCCTCATTGTGCAGAGATCAGGGTGGTATGAAGTCTGCCCTGGTCACATCATATCCACAGTCCAGAGCAGAAAGTAGTGTGCAAATGCATGTATGTATGGACTCAGCCTGCTCTCTCATCTTTCTTCAGTCCAGGGATGAGCCTACCATATGTTATGGCCAACAGACCTTCCAGATGGATCACTGGTCTTCGTTAACCCAATTAAGAAAGTACCTTACAAACATGTACACAAGCTAACACAATCCAGACAGTTTCTCAGTGAGACTCCTTTTCAGGTGATTTTGGATTTTTTTAAACTGACAACAATGGATCATCACAAAGCATAAATACAAAAATTCTTCTTGTGAGATGTAATCATCTTCTAGTTGTTAAGCTGCTCAATTTTATTCCAAACCTTGCAGTATACACAAAAATTTAATAGTAATTTCCCTATAGTTATTGGTAGCAAAATTCCTAGTGGAGACACTGAGTGTTAATCCTATACCCACAGACAGAAAAACAGATATTGTGTTAAAATCTGTGCCCAGCAAATGCAGTTGTCAACTTGACATACATAGCCTGGAGTCATCTGACTGAGTCTCAATTTGAGAAGTACCCAGATCAACCTGGTTTGTGGTCATAATGTAAGGAATTGGCTCAATTGTTGGATGATCTTGAGAGGGTCCAAGCCACTCTCAGGCAGTGCCACTACTAAGAAGGTGGTCTGGCTGTTACAAGAAAGCAGAATGAGCAAACCACAAGGAACAAGCCAGTGAGCATCATTCCTTTCTGGTCTTTTGGTCATTTCCTGCCTTTAAGTTCCTGCCCTGACTTCCCTCAGTGATAGACTGTTGCCTTCAAGTATAAGCTGAATAAACCCTTTTGTCTCTCAAGTTGCTTCTGGTCAATGTTTATCTGGACAATAAAAAGTGCACTGAAAGATTTCACTAGAATATTTTTAAACTATTGACAGTCCTGTCCTTGATGACCACAGCCTGGGCCCAAATAATTTCCACATGTACTTATTTATTTATTTTACATGTTTTGAAAATTTTATACTTGAGTGTTCTATTTACCTCAGCCTCTCTCCCCACAGTTCCCTCCTGTGTTCCTCTCACTCATTCTTAAATTCACAGCCTCGTCTTTAAATATTATTTTCACACACATGTGTGAATATGATCTTACTGAATCCATTCCATGTTGTTCATATGTGCTTGTATTTAGGGCTGACCAATCTGGCATAGGATAATCTATCAGAGTTCTGGTCCCCAGAGAAGACTAATACTCTCTTTCTCAACAGTCATTCATTGTCTATAGCTATTCATCTAAGGGAGGTACCTTGTGAGATTTGCCCCACCCATGTTATAATATCAATTGGTGTCCATGTATATGTCTTGTTTAAATAATTTAAATGGAATAAAACTACTTAGAATGTTAATGCTCTCCTTTAAGAGCCATAGACTAACAAAATCTCCAGTGGTAGGCATGAGAAACCTCCCTTTGAGATGTTAGTAAGAAATTCCAGGGAATAACTACACCCAAAACAATACAGATTTTCCTATTGACTTTGAAGTTGACAGTAAAACCCTCCAATATTTTTGATATTATAAGTAATTCCATGTTCATTGTAATACAAATGTTGGTGGTATTGGGTTTCATAATCTACAATTCAGTCCTCTTTTCTAGGCTTGAGATCTCTGGCAATGAACTTAAACACCATGATTAACAGTCAGAGCAATAGGTGACATGAGAAAATGCAGAAAAGTATGAAGGATCTGGGATATCAGATGACATGGTGTCCAATTTGTAGTGTTTGAGGATCAAGGAAATGTCATAGTGCTCTTCAGGAAAATCTCTGACAGTTTTATTCCAAATCTTCAAAT
>CACVCL010020940.1:0-71972 GCA_902729485.2 Mus minutoides
ACACACACACACACACACACACACACACACACACACACACACACACAGGATTTTCTAAGACAACTAATTATAAAGTTGTTACTATAAAGGTTTGCATTTAATAAATATATCTCAAGGAAACTAGAGAAAAAAGACATTTAATCTGAATTTTAAAAATCAGAGACACTATTTATGTAATAATATAACTATAGATAAGTTATATTATTAAACTCAATTGGTCTTTTATACATTCTGACTTTCAAGCACATATGGAATCCCATGGAAGAAAGTTTACATCAGAGATAACACTAACAAAATATGCTTGAGCCATCTTTTGATTTTCATTGCAAACTTTTAGTACTGTTTTATTTATTCAGAGTTTGCATACCATATTTTAACTGATAAGTGGAAAAGGGGAAAGAAAGGTCAGTACTAGAATTTTTTCTGATACAAAAGAAATGTGATCTTCAAATAGAAGCATTAGTGGTGTGTGTGTGTGTGTGTGTGTGTTTGAAAATGGTCTATGTATGTGTACATTGTGTATTTATATGTATTTGTGTGATACATGTGTATGGAGTATGTATATGTGTATATGTATGTGTGTGTGTGCTATGTATATGTTGCAAGTATGTATATGTATTATGTATGTATGTATATGCATGTGTATATGTACATATGTATGTGTATATGTATGTGTGTCCAGGTCCTATTCTCCCTTTTTTAATTCTCTGGTTTCTCCCTTTATGAGAGGGCTTTTACTATAGTTAACTTTTTTTTTTTAAAGCAGTTCCTGATAAAATAAGAGATTTGCAATACTTGTTCAAGTTATCTTCATACATGATAATGTTAAAAGAATGTTTCTGAATATTTGCCAATAAATGTATCTAATAATTACTTTTAAATAATGCCATCCTAGTTATTTCCTTATACACAAAGAGATGTATATTCTAACAATTATGAAAGTGTCAAAATATTTCTATCACATAAATGTTATTTAGAAATTCCAATAACTATACGAAGAGATAAAAAACTTTAGACTAAAACAAACCACAAAATGCAAAACATTGCATCCTTAAGAGAAAGTGTATAAATCACCAAAAGGTAATAAACTCACCTTTATCTTTCTTTGAAGTTGGTGCTTCTTTGGAATCTTCTAGAGAAAAATAAAAAATAAATCACAGTCTAAGTGCTTATTGTTTTTTCTAAAGGAAAATTTGGGGGGGGGCAGTTAGAGGTCTCTCTAATCCTAAATGCAGCTTCCTCTTTTTTATATATAAAAAATTTTAATTTTTATCTTTAAACTATAGACTATACATGATTTACAAAGGAGACTGCACCAAAGAGTGATCAGAGAAGCATCATCCGTTCTGTGCCTTTTATTTTCATTGGTCACTCAGAACAGTAATGTTATCAGCTATGATTGTTGTTGCCTGCTGCCTCACATTGTTTTTGTCCATGTATTAATATAGTCTACTTTTCCTAATACATTTCCTCAAATAAAGGATCCCCGTTTTTCATGTACTTGTATGCCACATCTCTGAGGCCTGATCAAATCACTGATATTCTGTTCCATGTTGTGATTTTAACTGAGGTCACACATTTGGTATACTGTACTGTCCCCTGAACACCACATCTCATTTTTTGCTAGATAAAATATCGTGATTGAGTTTTTTCCTTCCTCCTGTTCAGCCAAATAAGTGAACACGATCATTAAAGAACCAAACTGCTGGCTACTTCAGACCTATGTCTTGCAAACTGATGAAATACTTGTAACACAGGTCTTTGAAACATGGCTTCAGTTTTTCTTACAAACTAATCTTTAGGCTTTACCTTTGTTCCAGTTAGCGCCTAGTAAGCCTGGCTCCCCAGCCTCGCTGTGGGGATAAGCCGGTGCTATTTCCTAAAGTGGAGCAGCACAGGGAACCATGAGGACACTCGGACACCTCCTCCCGAGGCCCGCACATGCTCACGCACTCCGGACATATGACTTTGTGTCCCTAAATGCAGTTTCTAATTGCAGTCAAGCATTCTGACTTGGGAAATTTGTGTAGAGGGGCAGCATTAAGCTTCTCTAAAAACAGAGGCACAATGGACAGGGAGCATGATATTAAATGTTTCTAATATTCTGCTCCATTCCCCCATGCCTGCATTTCTTATAGACAGGATAAATTTTGGGTTGAAAGCTTTGTGGGTGGGTTGGTGTTTCTAACACTCCACTGGGGTTCTTGCCTGCCTACAGAATATGGCCTCTTCAGGTTTCATATCCCTAGTATAGGGAGTCACAGCTAAGGTCACCCCCATTGATTCTTGCTTACCTGTCTTATCCCAGGTCTCTTTCCCCCACCCCACCTCCTCATCCTCATCACTTGCAGAGTTTCATTCATTGTCATGACCATATAGCTTCTCTGGCCTCAGTGCTAGAGTAAACCCTGTTTTCTAGGGAAGAGAGGTAACCCCTGTTAAAAGGTTGTTCAACCCTCCAAAGGAGTTGTGATGCATAGATTGAGAACTACAGCTTTAAAGGAAACTAGCAGAATCCCAATACTGAACAAATATATTTGGCTTGTAAATTATGTGTGATACCATAGATGTCAAGAAGGAAGAACAGTTCTAGAAAGGCAGCGAATCCATAGCAAAAAAAAAAAAAAAAAAAAAAAAAAAAAAAAAAAAAAAAAAAAAAAAAAAAAAAAAAAAAAAAAAAAAAAAAAAAAAAAAAAAAAAAAAAAAAAAGTTTCAGAAACTCTAGACATGGTCATTGAGCGTTCAACTCCAAGTTCCATGATGAAATTGAAGTCATGTATTTTTTTTTTAATGTAGAGTAAGGAGATTCAGAAAGCAGGGAGTTAGAACTGATGGAATGGTAAGGGATTGTTGAATAAATGCTTGTAGAAGAATGGTTATATGGAAGGTCCAGGAAGCAAGAAAGACACTAAGAATGATACAAAAGAATAGGTGTACATATATATGGGCAGAGGGAGGTGCATGCCTTAGAGTGAAAATGAAATATGCCTGAAAGATGACATAAAATGAGGACTGACAAGAACAGGTCAAATCAAAGGGGAAATTGATTTTGGGGGTGGTGGTTGATAGTTTGTACATTTTTGAGGTGATGTCAGATAGCTCCGATTGACCTTAAGCTCCCTTTGTAACTAAAGCTCAAAAATAAGCACCTGATTCTTCTGCCTTTACTTTCCAAAGGATGGAGTTACAGGAGTAATCCAGTGTGAGGAGGAATTTGGAATGACTACTTCCTGGTCTCACCAGAAAGGACTGGTGAGTAAGAAGAGGATGATTAAGCCACAAAACTCCCAGCCCAAAATGAGTCCTGCTTACAAGATACACAGGAAAAAAGAGACTGAGGGAATGGCCAACCAATGAGACCCATCCCAGGGGCAAGAACCAATCTCTGACACTATTAAAAATATCCTTTTGTGCATGCAGACAGAACTGTCTTCTGAGAGGCTCCACCAGCAACCAATGGAAAAAGGTGCACAGAACCATGGCCAAACATTATCCGGAGATCTGGGAGTCTTAGGGAAGAGTTGGGGAAAGGATTGAGGGACCCACAGGGACTCCACAGGAAGAACAACAGGGTCAACTAACCTGGACCTTGTGGGCTCACAGAAGCTGAATCACCAACCAAAGAGCAAGCATGGGCTAGACATAGGCTCCATGCACATATATAGCAGATGAGGAGCTTGGTCTTCATGCAAGTCCCCCAACAACAGGAGCAGAGGCTCTCCCTGAATCCATTGCCTGCCACTCTGTGGATCCTATTCCCCTAAGTGGACAGCCTTATCTGGCCTCAGTGGGTGAGGAAGGGGATAGTCCTGCTGGGGAGTGAGGGGAGTAGTGGGGGTGATATCTAGAGGGGGGCTTTTTCTTCTCAAAGGGGGACCAAAGTACACAGAGGACAACTTTAAAATATGAAATTTCAAAGCATTATCAGTTAGCCCTATTGTACTGGGCTTGAGTAAAATTGGACATCAGAGGAATATGGGCATATGACCAAGGATGGTCACTTTATGGGACAAGTGCCAGGAAAGACAACGATATCTGTGCTAACTAGGTCTCTCATTTCTATTCTTTATTTCATGTCTACATCAAGCGTATGACATAATACTGTTGACATTTTGAACACATCTTCCCTGTCTAGTTGATCCTCTCTAACTGAATTCACAGAGACACTGAGACACATGATTCCCTAATCTCGAAGCACATTCTAATCTAGTCAAATTAACAATCAATATTAACCATCACACATTTTTAAATATACAAATTTCCCCTGTGGTGTTCATAACAGCTCCGATTATTCTTGGCAAACACAATAAATAAATAAAATCTAACTAAATAATGTATGCATTGCTACCCACACAGTCTCTGTATCTTTTCTCTGCTAGCAATATGTTTGAATTGTTGATGTTCCAAGAGATACTCATTATTAAGCATCTGGGAACCTTAGGCACAAACACAAAGGAAATTTAGCCTGGAGTTTTGTGTTTTGTTTTGTTTTGTTTTGTTTTGTTTTGTTTTGTTTTGTTTTTATTCTCCACTCCTGTTGTTTCATTAGATTCAATGTAGTACTTTCTATTTCTAGAGATATGCAGTGCTTCAAATTAGTCTTCAACTGACTTTCTGAATTGCTTAGAACAAGTTAATTCAATAATATATTTTATGAGTTTTTATTTTCCCAAGAAAGTCAATGCATCCACCATGGTCCAGAACTAGAGTTAGCAGCTAGTTCATCTTAACCCTTTGGTGGGAGAGGCTCCTCTTATACATTCTATTATTCAAAATGATCATGAGATTAAAAGAAAATTACCTGCCAGACTAAAATAGACACAGCCTTCTTAAAAATGACTCCAAGGAATAAATAATAAATTATGCAGAGGCACTCATATTTGGAATTGTGCACACATCACATAGTGAAGGCAAAATTGTTGAATAAGCTTATATAGTTCTTTCAGAGTATCTTTACAGTCACTGAGAGTAAGATGATTGTATTAAGGAGACTGTCAGAATAACTTAACATCATCCATAAATGAATGAGTTCCAGTTGCTGTGACCCAGAGACTAATAAGGAACAGTGGCAAATATTTCACCAAATGAACCTCTACTTTGAATTTCTCAGGATCAGCAAAGAGGAGACTGTTCAGAATGATATTCATGTAGCTGGTACATCAAAGACTTCAGTCAAATGTGGATATTCCATGGATAACTTGTAGCACAAAATGAATTTAATTACATTTGCTACAAGAGTTAAGATGGCTTCAAACCAAACCTAAAAGACAGAAAAAAACATATTCTCCCTAGTAATTCATTTTATAATTTTACTCGCATTAATACCAAAGTAGAATCTGCCCTAGCATGGAAAGTAGCAGATCAACATGAATGGTCAGTGCCATACTCCTTATTATTACCTTCATACCCACTGGAACTAAATGATCAATAGTCTTCATTATACACAAAATTATATATTTACATACACATGCTATTTTATGTTATTTAATGTTCTCAAATTTTAAACTAGATGTCACTACAATGCAAAAATTTAACAGAAACTTAGACATATTAAAAAAGTTTCCCAAATTTATGGTGCTTTGTTTGAAGATTTCTGAAGTTGTGACCCCCAGTAGCAAAAGCCCTGACCCATGAAACAATTTGTAGAAATTTGATATTAATTTCATTATGTCAAAATATTGATACTACTATTTTCAACATTCCCTCTCCAAAAAATCAGCCTCCAAGTAATTCAAATTTAGGATTTTATAATAGGATACTCTATTTTTAGTTATACATTTAGCTTTTAAAATAGTCTAAACATCTGACCTATAATGCTTCTCTTTTTAATTACAGATGCATGATAATGTTCAGTTAATATCAGACTTGGATAAAAATAAGAATTTTTAGGCATTAGTAGTTCTGATGATCTGCTCCATTGCACACCTAAGAGCTTATTCACCAAACAAACAACACAAAAGTGAAGACTCCATATTATTGAGGTTCTGAGCTCAAAGATGATAAGTATAATTTTATCTTATACTAGAGTGGGGGAGAAGACTTCAGAAGCTGAGACATGGGCCCCTGTGTTGTACAGGATTATCCATTGTCACTTAAAACTCACCATGTAGGGTACGGAGTCTGAGATGCTTTGTGATCATGAAATAGGGCAATGAAAATACATTTGGAGGATTCTGAAAATATAGCAGCAATAAAATTTAAATATTCTCCATGCCTCTCAATGTAATAGAATAGATGAATACCCAAACACATGCATTTAACAAAATTAAATGAACCCATAAATATCTGTGAGTGGAGACAATGATTAAAACAAAGCGAATCAAGTGTATGAAGGAAGAGTTGAGGGAAACAATCAGGAATGAGAGACTGGAGAACAGCAATTGCCAAAAGGTGAACAGATATCTTCCTGAGTGTATCCCACTGTCTGCATGAGATCTGAGATGAGAGACTGGAGAACAGCAATTTCCAAAAGGTGAACAGATATCTTCCCGAGTGTATCACACTGTCTGCCATGAGATCATTTGTTGACATTGGCCAGGAATTTTTCTACAGTTCAAAAAAGGCAAAAAAGGCTGCCTTGAGAGCTGAAACTACAGAATAAGCGGGGTACCTTTAACTTCTGGGAGCTAGCCAGCTGTAGTTCATTTACATGATGAACATTACCAATGGTAAGAAATTTCTGAGCTTGTAATAAATGTGTGGAAGGCAGGACAATTGAAACAAAGACAAGCAAGAAAAATGAAAGGACACTGTCATTTTTAAATGTAATTTTCCAGTGGGTTCTTAGTTTACTTTTTAATGATCCTACAGTAAATATGCTTGGATTCTAGCACAAATCTGTCAGGATCCATCATAGGACAAGCTACCAGGTGATCTTCATGAGATGATTTCACCTTAGATTAAAATCTACAACAAAGCTCTCATAGGCATGCCCCATGGGAAAATCATTTTAGAAAAGATTCCTGCTATTAATATAATTTTACTGTTAATATTACATATATAACAATCACTAGGTATTAGCCCACCCCAGTTTGAGCAGATCTCTGCAGAAATATGAAGAGGTACTGTCTTGTAGTGATGGTATGTAGACAACTAGATGACTTTTTAATTCTTAATGCTGAACATGTAAAGATTTCTGAAAGTGTACCAGTATTTATTAAGCTTTTTATTATTATTATTATAATGGTACTGCTATTCGGTCCTTTTCTGATTGCCAATCTGCAACTCTGCCAGTCTCCAACTGTGTCACAAGTTAATTACTTCTAGATAGTAACCAGACTTTCTACTACTTAGAGCACATTCCAAGAGGTTATAAAATCATTAACCAAAGGTTATAAAAAGGAACTAACAATTTATTATTAGGTGCTAGGGCAGAAGATAAAAATATTGACTGTGTTTATCTATACAGAACTTAACTAATAACTTAGTTATGGTTTTCAACTCTCAATGAACCTGTGGACCTGTGACAGGTAATGACTGTTTATCCAGATAAATACTCCTAATGGATATGGATGTAAACATTCTCTGTTGTAAATTTCTTATCTGATTTATGATTTGAATTTATGTAGACTTGTGATGAACCTTTTCCGGTGTGCTCATGTATTCTTAAATGTATAATTGGTCAGGACAAAGAGAAGAGTCAGAACTGAGCTGAGGAGAACTTTTTAGACAGAATATTTTTTAGACAGATCTGAACAGAACTTTTAAAAACAGAACTGAAATCTGGGCATGGTGGCACATGCCTTTAATCCCAGCACTTGGGAGGCAGAAACCCTGTCTAAAACAAGCAAGCAAACAACAAACAGCAAACAAAACAAACAAACCAAAAACAAAACCAAAAGAAAACAGAACTGAAGGTATTTTTTTCTAATCAGGACACAAGAGAATTTTTGAGACAGAACTTAGAGGTAAAGGCATTGGGAGTAAGAGCATCATTGTGAGATCAGAGTAGGAAGAGAGAGGAGCAAGACTGGAAGGAGAATACAGACTGGAATCACTTAGAAATATNAGAGAGAGAGAGAGAGAGAGAGTCTCATATATGGTCTGAGAAAGAAATGAGGGAAACAAAGCTCTTCACAATAGTCACAAAGAATATAAAATTGCGGTAACTCTGTCCAAACAAGTGAAAGATCTGTGTGACAAGAACTTCAAGTCTCTGAAGAAGGAAATCGTATAAGACCTTAAAAAATGGAGAGATCTTCCATGCTAACCAATTGGTAGAATTGACAGTAAAAATGGCCATCCTAACAAAAGCAATCTACAGGTTCAACACAATCCCTGTCAAAATTATAACACAATTCTTTAAAAAAATGGAAAGAGAAATTCTCAAATTAAAAAAAAAAAACTAGAAAAACCTAGAAAACCTAGAATAGAAAAAACAATTCATAACAATAAATGAACTTCTGGGGGAAATCACCATTCCCTGATCTTAAGCTAAACTACAAAATAATAGTGATAAAAACTGCATGATATTAGGACAGAGACAGACACTTTGATCAATGAAGTAGAATAGAAGACCCAGAAATAAAACCAAACACTTATGGACACTTGATCTTTGACAAAGAAGCCAAAAATATACAATAAAAAAAGCATCTTCAAAAATTGACACTGGTCTAACTGGCAGTCTGTATGAAAAAAAACAAAAAAAACAAAAAAAAAAAAACAAACTAGAACCATTTTTGTCACTGCACAAAACTCAGCCCTAGTGCCTCAAAGACCTCTACATAAAACCTGATCCACTGAATCTAGTAATCTAGTAGAAGCGGAAATGAGAAAGAGTGTCTAATTCATTGGCATGGGGAGGGAATTTCCTGTTTAATCAGAACTCCATTGGCTCAGGTTCTATATCAAACATTTTCATGAAACTGAAAAGCTTCTGTATGCCAAAGGACATAATCAATAGGACAAATCACAACCTAGAGATCGAAAAAACAAACAAACAAACAAACAAACAAACAAAAACCTTTACTAACCCCAAATCAGATAATCAGATAGAGGACTAATATCTAAAATATATAAAGAACTCAAGAAACTAACCACCAAAAAAACCAAACAACAAAATCAAAAAATGAGACATAGAGCTAAGCAGGGTATTCACAGTAGAGGAATATCGAAGAGAAGTACTAAAGGGAATGTTCAAAGTTCTTAGTGACCAGGGAAATGCAAATCAAATGACCCTGAGATTCCACTTTACACCTATCAGAATGACTGAGATCAAAACCTCAGGTGACAGCACATTTGGCAAGAATATGGAGAAAGAACACTCCTCCATTGTTGGTGGGATTGAAAACTGATACAACCACTCTGAAATTTAATCTGGACATTTCTCAGAAAATTGGAAATAAATCTACCAGAAGACTATACCACTCTTGGGAATATACCCAAAAGATGTCCTACCATGCCACAGGGACTCATGTTCCACTATGTTCAAAGTGGTCTTATTTTTGATAATCTAGAAATCCTACAATGGAAGAATGGACACAAAAATGTGGTTCATTTACACAATTGAATACTACACAACTATTAAGAATGATGACGTCATGAGCTTTGCAGGCAAGTGGATGGAACTAGAAAATATCACCCTTAGTGAGGTAACCGAGACTCAAATGACATGCATCGTATATACTCACTAATAAGTGGATATTAGCCAAAAAAGTACACAGGAGGTAGAGGAATGGAGGGACCTAGGTGGGAGTGGAGACAGGATGGGGAAAAGGGGAACATGATTAGGTGTTGCTGGGAAGAGACAGAAGCGAAGCCCTGAGGGCCAGCAGGAAGTATGGAAACAGGGAACCTTGGTTAATAAGAAAGAGTTGATGAGGGACCCTCTAGAATACACCATAGTCATCGGAGGTGAGAGAATCTTAGGATTCAAAGAGAGGGACCTTAGATGAAATGCCCTACAGTGGAGAAAGGGAATTTGCAGAATCTATCTCCAGTAGAAAGACAGGGCATCGATTGAAGAGATGGGGTTGCCATCCCACAGTCAAAAACTCTGAAGCCGGGTTATTCTTGTCTAAAAGAACTACAGGGACAAAAATGGAGAAGAGACTGAGGGAATGGAGGCCCGAATTGGGATCCAGCTCAAGGGGAGTCTCCAATGCCTAACACTATTAGTGATGCTATGGTGTGCTTTTAGACAGGAGCCTAGCACGGCTGCCTTCCAAAAGACCTGGTGTTGTATGGGTAGTCGAGTGGGGACATCTTCTTGGCTTTAGGGGAGGTCGCATGGAATGAGGAACAGTCAGAGAGCAGACTGGAATATGGATAACAACTGAACTATAAAGTAAGATTAAAGAATAATATAAAAATAAAACAGATTTAAAAAATTAACATTTTAAGTCATGTGTAATAGGTATTAATTCCAATTAAATTCCTTTGTGACAATCTTTTATACACATATATGTATATATAAATATACATACATATGTCACACACACACACACACACACACACACATATATATATATACATATATATATATATATATATATATATATAAGTTCAAGGTTATCCTCACCTATTCAATAACTTCAAAATTGAGCTTTTATATATACATGTATATGTGTGTAAGTATATTAATATGTAAATATATGAGCTCAGTCTTGAAGTTACTATGTAGGTGAAGATAATCTTGAATTCTTATTCTCCTGCCGCTACATCCCAAGTGCCTCCATTACAAGCATGCATCACCACAAAGTATTTATGTGGTACTGGTGTTTGAATCACAATTTCTATACAATGAATACTCTACCAAGTTGTTTCCCCAGTCCTAAACAATAAGCTAGTAAAAATTAGAAATTCTTCTTCAGATATGTGGTATATATATATATATATATATATATATATATATATATATATATATATATATATAAAACCTTTCACCAACAAACTGTAGTGAACCTGTAGCATAGCAAATGTAATGTAGAGAGAAAAGATATCCTCACAGAAAGAATGGAAAGTTAAATTTGCCACAGAATCCCCCTACCCTAACTGTAGAATGCAATGTAATAATCAAGTTAAAGCTTCTCTCAAGATGCAACTGGAGACCCAACTTCTGTTGTTACATGGTCAATGACAAAAGGATTTCAGAAAGAGAATAACAGAATTTGTCCATAATAACATCACTTGGGAGGCTGGTGGGGAAGGCTCACCAGTTGGAGGTTATCCTGGACTAATAGTAAGACCTTGTCTCATTCTCCACACCACCTGCTATACTGTAAACACAATAAAGGCTAATTATGAAATGGTAGAAAATAATTACTCTTTAAAAAGCTGAATGGGGGTCCCATATAACTTTGCTGAAGGTGATTCTAAAGAAGATTCCACTGGACGGCAAACATATTAAAGGATTAGAAGGAGTTAAACTGGCCTAAGTATAGAAATATATTGACTCAGACTATTGATTAAGTTTTGTGATGTTTGAATATGCTTGGCAGAGGGAGTGGCACTATGAAGAAGTATGCCAGTTTGGGGGAGTAGGCGAGGGGGGAGGGGATAGGGGATTTTCAGAGAGGAAAAAAAAATCTATGTATTTTTTATTAGATAGTGTTCCTTCTCATCTTCAGAACTACAGACAGTTTTTATAGTATTGAAACACAACAGGAAAAAGGATAACTAATCTGTTAGTTTAGTTTGAGAATATGATCCAGGCAGCAGACAAAAACTCTAGGTAATTATTTCAAACATCATTATTCCTTAGATCTCCTTTAGAAAGAGAGAAGTAATGACAAGTATATTGGTATACTTCTCATACTGAAAACATGGCCATCCTGATCTCAATATACTAAATAATGCCAAGAAGATTGGCAGATAAAGTAGTCATTGCTTTCTACAAGTGATATTTACTGTACTCTGTCTTATAAATCTCCCACTTTTATCATTTACTCCAGTCCTACAGATCCTATCCATTCTTCAAGGGAATGCTTTCTCTACAGCATGTGCTCTTGTGATCCTTGCTTTAGGGGCTATAGAGAAAGGGCTGCTATAGACAAAGTAACTTCCTAGGGCTCTTCTTGAGGATAGTCAATAAATTTTGTCCTTATATCTGTAAAAAAATTCATTAGTCTCATTTTTTAATTGCTGGCGACTATATGAGATTTTTAAAATTTTAGTCAAAGAATTTTTGAATGACATACTTGGTGAGTTTTATTTATTAATTATTAATTTATGTTCTCTACTGTACTGATCCATTGGGTAAACTATTAAAAACATTTAGGCCCACACAGTCCATAGAGCAGGCACTGCCTAGACAGGGTGTGAGGAATTGAAATGTGGGTGTGTAAATGTGTCATAAGTATAAAATACACATACAGTTTCAAAGTTGTAATTTAAAAGATGTGAACTTGTGTGCTTATTGCACATTTAAATGCTATATGTATATATTTAAGTATACATCACATTAAAATTATTTTGCCTACTTTGAAAAACTTTGTTATATAACTATTGAAAGTTACACATTCAGCTAACAGTATACATGTTTTTTAGTAATAGTAATTTATCAATGATTTATTTTTCTTAAAACTGGTAACATGGAAGAGAACAAGTTTGATTATTTCAATGAATTCCCAAAATTCTAAAAAATTTGTTTATAACAGGTTTATACATACAAATAATGCTCAGAAAACTCACCAAATTTATTATATTCAATTGAACAGGGAGGCAGGGTTATAGCATACATATACGCAGGAAATCAGAGCTATTATATTATCTGAACAGGAATCAGGCTTCACTAATATCAGTAGGAGCAATCTCTGTGGGAGTATTCCTCAGTTCAAAAAACTTCCAGGTTGGGAAGACAGCTATGATGGAATTTTTACTTATATACTATCAACACTTATGTGACTGACACTCATTCATTCATTCATTCATTCATTCAGGACCTTACTAGCTCCAAGTAGATGAGTCCATAGCCAAATGAGTTATTAGTATGCAGGACTGAACTGGAAAAGTGTATTACTAAGGTTGTGTCTCTGTTTCTCTGCCTCTTAGCTTCCCCTGAAGAGAGCAGCCTCTTCCACCACTTGTATTCACTACCATGATGTTCCACCTTACCTCAGGCCCAAAGTGATGGAGCTGCTCACCACAGACTAAAATATATTTTCTTCTTTAAATGCTGTTTCTCACATATATACCACAGCCACATTCATGTAGCAGAAAGAATTTGTTGGCAATACAAATAGTACTTACTTGGTATTTTTCCAGGTTTTTCTGCTAAAAAATAGAATAGACATTTTGTTTTAATGTCATAATAAGTCAAGGAATTTATAGCATGTATCAATGGACTACTTTAATGTGTCTAATAGCTTTGGGTCTCTTCCCTACTAATAAGTCTTCATGAACAAATACATCTCCCTATTGCCAACAAATGTGTGTGTGTGTGTGTGTGTGTGTGTGTGTGTGTGTTTCAAAAACTCAGTCTCTTTTATAGAAAAAAATATAAATGCTATCAAAAAAAGACATTCTTCATCTCAGGTGTCAAATAACTTAAGATTTTAAGCACTCTTACTAAGATCAGATGGATCTTTTAAAAATTATCTTGAGTCCTTCTGGTCAGCACCAGCTCCAGGCCATCTTGGGCATAAACTAGGCAGGCACATTCATTAAAGAAGCTTTAGTAAAGCTCAAAGCACACATTGCACCACACATAATAATAGTGGGAGACTTTAACACCCAATTCTCATCAGACAGATACTTGAAACAAAAACTAAACAGAGACCCAGTGAAAGTGACAGAAATTATGAAACAAATGGTTTTAACAGATATCTACAGAACATTTTATCCTAAAACAAAAGGATATACCTTCTTCTTAGCACCTCATGGTACCTTCTCCAAAACTGACCATATAATCAGTCATAAAACAGGCCTCAACAGATACAAAAATTGAAATTGTCCCATGCATCCTATCAGATCACCATGGATTAAGACTGATATTCAGTAACAACATAAATAATAGAAATCCAGCATTCATGTGGAAGTTGAACAACACTCTACTCAATGATAACTTGGTCAAGGAAGAAATAAAGAAAGTAATTAAAGACTTTTTAGAGTTTAATGAAAATGAAACCACAACATACCCAAACTTATGGGAGACAATGAAAACAGTCCTAAGTGGAAAAATCATAGCTCTGAGTGCAGCCAAAAATAAAACTAGAGAGAGCATATACTAGCAGCTTGACAACACACCTAAAAGCTCTAGAACAAAAGAAAGCAAATTCATCCAAGCAGAGTAGAAAGCAGGAAAAAATCAAACTCAGGGCTGAAATCAACAAAGTAGAAACAAAAAGAACTGTACAAAGAATCAGCCAAACCAAGAGCTGTTTTTTTTTTTGTTTTGTTTTTGTTTTTTTTTTTTTTTTTAGAATTAAGATAAAATGAACTGTCATTGCATTTTCTCAACTCTCTGTGACTTGAAGCTATGCTTTGGGAATTAACAATTCTTCTATTCTGAGTGCCATGGTACTGTCATGTATATTAATAAACCCACTGCATATTAAAGCATCTAAGCACACCTTACCTTTTGACTATAGATGCTACAATGAGCAACAATGAGAATCTGTGAAAAACAGTGCTTGTTTTTCTCTGGATGAAAATTTACATGCGTATTGCACAGGAATATAGTTGACTTTGGTTTTACTTCTCCATCATCTTAATTGAGCTGGCCTGAAATTATGTCACCCCCCCACTACCTAATTAACAAAGTTTATTTGTAATTTTTGTGATATCACTCAAACACATAAATTTATATGAATTGCAACGATCTTCCATTAGCTTACTGGCATTTGCAGTGTTTTGCAAGGTTAAATTGGTTCTAAAAGTCAGTTTATACATAAAATACTTGCATGACACTAATTTTCTTTTCTCACAAATAAATTTCAGTTGAAGTTGTTTTAAAATATTTTAGGTATACAAGTTTGGATATTAGTCATTCAGCTAATGTCTTTTAATAGGACATTTTAATCTTCTGGTATGAATAAAATATTTCACTCAATGCAATCACAAATAATATTTCTTCATATTTTATAATACTTTGTTGAAGCATTATCTTTCTACAAGATTTTTTTTTTGGTCTGTGTCTCTCTCTAGTGTATTAGCAGAAAGGCATATTTACTAAACCTCTTTTAAAAAATATTAGTTTTAATAGTGATAGTAGTGTGTACCATGTGAATTTCCATAGCAACAGAGAATATGAATATTCATAAAGTTCAAGTTTACCTTTAGTCACATTGTGCACCTGAAGATTTTCTTGTCTTGCTGAAACTGTTTGTTAAAAACATATATTAAAATATAAAACTGTAAAATAACTGCATTAAATGAGTACCTCATTTTAAAAATATAAAATGAAATAATTACATCATTATAACTAGTTTCTTAAGGTAATTCTCAATTTAATTTTATATTGCATTAATAACTAACAAACAAAAATGATAACAAAGGGGTTGCTTTACTATATAATGAATTACAGTGATTTCGAGGATTAGGTAGCATTGACTATAGGTCACCCTGATCATTGAAATTTGAATGAAACTGTCTGTCATTATTGTTGTTGTGGTTATTATTATTATTATTATTATTAGTAGTAGTAGTAGTAGTAGTAGTAGTGGTAGTAGTAGTAGTAGAAGAAGAAGAAGAAGAAGAAGAAGAAGAAGAAGAAGAAGAAGAAGAAGAAGAAGAAGAAGAAATAGTGACAGTAGTAGTAGTAGTAGTAGTAGTAGTAGTAGTAGTAGTAGTAGTAGTAGTAGTAACCATGCCGTCTTTCTGGCTTAGTATGTATTTCTTACATAATTAAGTCCTCTGCAAGTTTTTCAAATTATTACAAAAAAAAACAACCCTAAATGTATGATAGTAAATAGTTTACTAACATAAGCCTAATTTTAAAGAGAAAGAAAGGAGCACTGTCATACAGTTTTCAGATTGTCAACCAGTGGCAAAATAAATAAATGCTTGACTTCAACAACTGATCTTTCATTCATTAATCTCTTTACAATACCTTCAGTACATACTCAACAGTATCTTCTTTTAATCAAAACAATCCCTTCAAAATGCATATATTAAATTTTACTTAAAGATGTATGAATACATTATGACTCAAATAATTTGGGCTTTAAAATTTAGTAAAAAATGTATATCTTACATAAATGCCTTTTTTCTTTTCTTTTTTATTTTTTTAATGCCACTTTTTTGTTTTTAAATTTAATTTAATTTATTTTTTCTTTTTATTAGATATTTTCTTTATTTACATTTCAAATGCTATCCTGAAAGTACTCTATACTCTCCCCCACACACCCTACTCCCATACCCACTCACTCCCACTTCTTGGCCCTGGCATTCCCCTGTACTGGGGCATATAAAGTTTGCAAGACCAAGGGGCCTCTCTTCCCAATGATGGCCGACAAGGCCATCTTCTGGTACATATGCAGCTAGAGACACGAGTAGATAGCAGGAAATAATCAAACTCAGGGATGAAATCAACCAAGTGGAAACAAACAAAAAGAACTATGCAAAGATTCAACCAAACCAGGAGCTGGTTCTTTGAGAAAACCAACAAGATAGATAAACCCTTAGCCAGACTAACTAGAGAGCATAGGAACAGTATTTTAATTAACAAAATCAGAAATGAAAAAGGAGACATAACAACAGAACTTGAGGAAATCCAAAACATCATCAGATCCTACTACAAAAGGCTATTTTAATGCCTCTTTTAATATAGCTTAAGTTTAGTAATGTATTCTGCATCATCGATACCCACAATTAAATAGACCTATGTATGAAATTCATTTATCAGTAGTAGTTACACTTTTTGCTTCAGGTTATAAATTTCTATTCCATTGATACTTAATAGTAATCATGTGAAGCCGGGAGTAGTTGAATGTTGACCTGAATTTGATATATGCTATAATGTCAGCACTGTATTTTCATAAATTGTTTTTTATGATTTTCTTATTTTTTATAAGACATACATGTACAAATTTGTTATGCTTACCTTTACTTTCCTTTTCAGATTTTTCAATTTTTTTCTTCCCTAGGGAGAAAAAAATAACATGATGTGATCATCATACGAGACGTAATGTTCCCCTTCACCCTTGGACACTGAAGCTGAGACTTGCGCACATGTAAAGGGGTAGGTCATCAAGACTGAGCCATTTTGAGGAACATAGGGACATTTTGTATATGATAACTGTGCTGCTCATAGTTAGCTACCTGTATGTATAATGCCTTTTTTCATAAGTATTTTGAAAAACAAGACTATGATGTTAAGAGAAATTCAAAATTAAAAACAAAAACAAAAACAAAAAACCTAAGTTTTCATTGTCACTGGATAATTAGGATCTGACCTTGTCTAATAGTTTCTCACACATCAATGAAATTATACGTGGCATGCACAAGTAGATTGTGGAAGTAGATTAGCAAGTCAGGGTTTTGGTTGATGATTTCCTTTAGTATATGTATCGCGAAGACAGAAATAATAAGGCTAACAATATTTGGGAGGAAAAGTGAAGTAAGTTTTTCACTCACTCTTAGAGAGGGTTTGAGAAGTCTTGTGTTTATCTGCCTTCAAGGACACTGAGGATTTTAATATTTTGGCAACTTTAAGCCTGCTATTGCTACACAGTTAGAGAAAGATTCAGATTAATACTGCTTTCCACAATTCAGCATTTATCCCAGAGATGAAATATTTACCTAAGTCTGGAACTTCTGGGGCTCCCTCTTTAGAAGAAAAAAAAATATGTTAAAAGAGAAGAAAAATAGAAGATAATATCTATTTCAGTAGCTTATTGAATTTTATTTTTAGATATTATTATTAAATCACAATAGATAAAATGCTCAAAATTACAATGAAATATTCTAATAATTGGTGCTTATAAACTGTAATGAAACATCAAAATTTACTGAAAATAAACTTCTTAAAGTACAAAAACATACCTCTTAAAACATTAATTTATAGAAAAAACATATTTAGTTGATAATCTACAAAATTCTGCGAGGTGCTTCTATGCTTTTAAGGAAGTAAAATACTTTGAAATAATGACTATAGTAAGTGAACAATGTTACATAAACAATATAGTAAGTAGTTTCAAATGGCAAGCATTCTATTTTAACTTTATTTTGGAAATATTCTTTACATCAGTAGTGATAATATAAACTAAATATGGCAACAATTTTCTCCAATGCAAGTGCAATATTTAATGTTTAAAGTTGGCACTTGATCTCTTCAGAGGAAACCACAGCTGCATTTTTAATGAATGTCAAAACACTGTTATCGAACCAATCAGTACTTGGTATTTAAAATATTTAAATGAGTTCCCTCTGGATTATCTAGATCTTCATTGAGGAGCCAACAATTTTCACCCATCTATTTGTGTCAGCAGCCAATACCTGGAAGGATTCTCTACCTGGGAACCCAAAACTGATCAAAAGAGATAGGAAAAGATACTACAAATTTATCAAAGAAAATATCAACCAAGAGATTATTGCAGTTCTAAACATTTATACATCAAATACAATGTTACCCAAGTTCATTACAGCGAATATCACTTGTTGACTATCACACAGTGATTGTTGGTAACTTCAGTATGGCAGCCTTGCTAATAGCCAGGTCAACCATTAAAACAACAAACAAACAAACAAACAAACAAATAAATAAATAAATAAATAAATAAATAAATAAATAGCAAAATCTGAGCATAGAAAGGCTGGCGTTAAATGATGTCAAAAGCCAAAAAATCTTTATGGAACTTTTTACCTGGACAAAAGAAGACATAATTTTCTTCTCAGAAGTTTTCAACATGAAAATTTTTCTAAATAGATCACAAACTCAGACACAAAGCAAGCTTCAACAGATATAAGAAAATTAAAACAACATCTTGAATTCTATCAGACATCCATGGATTAAAGCTGGATATCAACAACAACACAAACTACATAAGGGTTATATACTCATGGAAACTGAACAGCGTAGCACTGAATGAAAACGTTCTCAAGACAGAGATAAAAAACTTGTTATAATTTAATTATACATATTTACATGTATATGTATAATTCAATTTAGAATTGAATGGATGGGTATGAAAACATAACATACTCAAACTTATGAAATATAATGAAGGTGGCCAAGATAAATCAAATGATAACTCGTGCCAGTATGACCAAGATCAATAAAGAAAATGACAGCTCATGCTGGTGAAGATGTGGGTAAAGGAAGCACTCATTGACTGCTGGCAGGAGTACAAATTTGTACATCTGCTATGGAAATCAGTGTGGCAGTTCCTAAAGATGCTGAGAACAGATCTACATTAAAATGCAGCTACACCCCAAAGACTGCATCCTACTACGGAGAAAACTGCTCATTCATGTTTATTGCTGCTTTATTCCTAATATCTCCACAATGGATGAAGAAAATGTGGTATAATATACAATATAATATTACTAAGCTGTTAAAAAATTTATGGCATTTTCAGGTAAATGAATGGAACTAGAATAAATTCTAAGTGAGGTAATCTAGACCCCCCAAAAATAAATATGGTATATATCTCTTTTTATGTGGATGTTAGCTGTTAAATCTTGAATTAGGAGAGTACAATCCATAAAACCACAAGATTGGGGTGCATGGTAGAAACCTATGATGAAAGGAAACAGAATACATAGTTTGTGCAGATGATGGCAGAAGGCCTGGAACAGAAGAATTAAATGGAGACAAGGTAAGAAGAGAATAATGATAAAATATAGGGATGGACAGCTAAAACTAAGGACCATTTGAAGAGTCATAAGGAAGCCTACTTTAATAATATAAGCTTCTTTAAAGATTTTACACACACACACACACACACACACACACACACACACACACACATATTCCAAATGTAATTACTACATAATGAGGTAGACAAAGCCCTAACTTGACATTTCTCGCTACCTTGTAGGTACTAGTAATAAAACCTGAGTTTTTTGGAGGAATAGGCAGTATTATTAATCTCTTCTGCTACAGAATTATTTGTGTTCTCCCTGGTATTCTTTCTTTTAAAAATGTGTTAGCTATGTAGGCATGGTGAAGGAAAATTTTAAGTATTCCTCATACATCCTAATATAGTTCTCTAAGCATACAATAGGCATACATTCCCAAGAGTTAATAGATATCAGTATTCCGTGTCAATCAAAGTATTGCTCTTTCATAATAGTATAATGGTATTTATATTAGTAAGCCTATTTTTGAAATTTAATTTACCACTTATGTACATTGTAAAACCAAAATCTCATAATAAAATATTCTTTTTAAAAATTATTGCCTAGTAATGTGTGAATGGTGTGTGTGTGTGTGTGTGTGTGTGTGTGTGTGTGTGTGTGTATGTGTGTGTATAATTATATGCACTTGGATAAAGATTAAAGGACAACATTGTGAACTCCGTAGTTTCTGTCCATTTTTACCTGGGTCCATGGGTTTGAACTCCTGTCACAAGGCTTGATGCAGCAAGTACATTTACTCTAGGAGCCATCTTATTAGATCATATCCTAAAAGTTCTAAGTAATATACTTACTTGAAGATGGTTTAGGCTTATCTAAAAAAAAAAAAGATAAATAAAAATTTCTACTTATATTTAGGATGTTAAATCTATAACTTGTATTTTGCTCTTAGAGTTAAAATTGAAACAAAATAAGTGTATATTAAAATAAGTAATAGATAAATATTTCATAAATCTTTAAACTATTTTCCAACAGGTTCCCATAGAACAGATGTAGAACTTGGTAGTGTTAAGCTTCTTGATTTTCTCTTCATATGCACAATTTCAGTCATTGTTCTTTCTGGTAATCCATTAATATTCACTAACAATTTGAATTATCCCAAATAATAATGAAAACTGACATAAAATGCCAGGAAGAATAAATATATGGTAAATGAAAAATTTTCACTTTCTAAGTATATTTCCTCTTTCTTCAATATACCATGTATCCTGAAATTATTGACTAAAATATTATTCAGCTTTATATGTAACCTTTATTTTTTAAAAACAATATTTCATTATTATTTGGGATATTTTAGGGTAATTGATTATATAGAGAAGAGAAGAGAAAGATGTTTTTTAGTTATCATCCTTTATATCATATCATCTGAGCCTTATAAAGTAGTTCATATCATGAAATTAAGTAAAATTGTGAAATAATAAAGTAATTGTTACATACTTAAGTGAATTTTTTTTTCTTTTGGTTTTTCAAGACAGGGTTTCTCTGTATAGCCCTGGCTGTCCTGGAACTCACTTTGTAGACCAGGCTGGTGAATTTATTTTAAGAGGGCTAACTGGGAGGGGGATAATGACTGGATTGTAAAAATGATATAATAATAATAATAATAATAATAATAATAATAATAATAATAATAATAATAATAATATAATTCCTGCTGAAATTTACACTCAGTCACATTTAACATGTGTAATTTAAAATAATATTCTAAAGCCATATAAAGGGATACTAATCTATGAGAATGATAAATGTCAATAACTCTAATCTTGCCAACCACCAAATATTATGGAAAGCACCTGTACATCATGAAAGCAAATACAGGTTACTAGCATTTCTGTACTATGTATCAAGCTTTGGTAATTTTCTTTTGATTGTCTCTAATACCATAGTTCTGCTATCAGATAATAAAGATTATAGTACAAAATCCAAAACCTAACAGTACTAATAAACAAACGAAAAGTGGCTACTTTATGTTTTTATGGTCAGTTTTGATGAACATGGTGAACAAAGACAACATTTAAGCCAAAAAGGCCAAGAATACCTTTTTTTGTAGATGGGTAGCTTTTTACTTGGTGTTCAGCTTTTTCTAGAGGAAAAAAAATGAAAATTCACAGGAGATATAAATAATCTTGGAGCAGGGAGTGTGTCAGCAGATGGTTTTCACTTGCAGAAGATGCATGCTCCTAAAACTACTTCTATGCAACTTGTAACACAGAAGTGTATTGTCAAAGAACATATTATAAACAGGGTTAGGATAATTCTCAGGGGACCCCAAAGATGTGTTTTCTAGGCAGCTGAGACACAATATCAGGTCGTTTGTTCTCTTCATAACCAATAGTTGAAGAGCACAAGATGCCAAAGAGAATTGAAAGAGAAGCTACTTTCTCAGTGAAGGTTTCCATTTGGGGGAGGCAAAGCACCTGTCAAGTCTTTTACTTCCTCTCTGACCTTTCTGTTTTCAAATTTCCTTCCTTCCATTTCAGAAACCATTTAATTGCTAACATTGACTCTTGTCTTTTTAAAATGTAATATAGACTTGCCTTACTCTGCAGTAGGACCATATGTCGAACCCTGTACATCACTGCGCATTACCAGGTCTAGTCAGAAGCATAACAGCTGAGTCTCAACTGGATCCAGGATACCGCAAACGGAATCACAATCTGTGAGCATGGTCCATCCTTTCGTCTTAGCTCCAAACTTTGTCTCTGTAACTCCCTCCATGGGTGCTTTGTTCCCTATTCTAAGAAGTAATGAAGTATCCACACTTTGGTCTTCATTCTTCTTGATTTTCTTGTGTTTTGCAAATTGCATCTTGGGCATTCTAAGTTTCTGGGCGAATATCTACTTATCAGTAAGTGCATATCAAATGACTTCTTTTGTGATTGGGTTACCTCACTAAGGATGATATCCTCCAGATACATCCATTTGCCCAAGAATTTCATCCATCCCATAATCAAGTGTGTGTGTGTATGTGTGTGCGCGCGCACGTGTGTGTGTTCCTGTGCGCGAGCTCATGTGACATGACATGGTCTCATGTAGTTCGGACTAGTTTAAACTTGCCAACTGCCTGAGAATGCCATTGAACTACTATTCTTCTTGCTTGCAGCTACCAAGTATTGGGATTACAGGCATGTGCATATGACACCACAGCCTGTGGGATTTCATATTTTAAAAGTATAGATGCATCAGATCAAACTGACTCAAATCCACTACATATGAACTTTCTCACATGCAATTTTAAAATGTAAGCGAATGGTTTCTTATGTTTTATTTAAACAAAATAATATTTTTAACTTTTCAATGAACTCTGCCTACCCATATTCACAAGATTGGGTAGCACTTCATGGGATGCCTAGATTGATGGGTAATTTTCAGTGCAGTTTCTGAAAATTAATTTCCTACTAGCAATTTCTATTCTTAAATAGAATCTAGATATTAGGTATTTCTGTAAATTCTACACCTTTATCATCATTGTATATCATTTCACTTATAATTTCTCCACACCCCAAGGGAAGGAAGGTTAGAATAGAAGAGAAGAAGGGAGCCAAGGATGTAGGACATATGTGGATTTACTCAACGCTCTTGGAATGGGGAACATTAAGGGGATAGGAGGAAATCTAAAACACAATTTTAGATGCCTATCTTGTCTTAGGTAGTAACAGGCAAATCCAAATGAAGAACCCATTTACCTCGGTGCTGATTGGATGCTCTTTGTGACTGATAAGCCCAGGTCTTCTGGGCAATGCAGGTAGGCTGTCTATTTGAATCCTACCATTAAACACTCAGTTCAGTCAATAGTGGGATAATCACTTAGTGGGATAATAACTAAGATTGAAAATGGTCTTTAGAAGCTGATGACTTGAGGCATGAGTTATGACAATTGATTTAAATCTGACTCCATTTTCTTCCTTTTGATATAACTAGGATAGTGTCAGACAAGTGGATGCATTAACACCACCTGAGAAATACCTGGTTTACCATGAGGAATAACTTGCTCTGGTCTGGTGATGTTCTGTTCTGAAAGTAATAAAAAGAGACATTTCAGATATTTGTAAGTTTTCTAATATATTACAAAATGAGTATTTTCCATGACTTAGGCCAATGATTTATAAAATTGAAAGTAACAAATGTGACAATAGGAATAAAATACTTTAAAACTTCGGGCTATCCAGTCTCATAATAAAGTCCCAAAGGCTTTGTTTTGATAAAAACAGTATACACAAAATATTTTATTTACATGGAACCTATAATTTTCAAGTCACAGGCTTTTTTTGTAAAGCAAAAGTGTTGAAGCAAGATTAAACTTTACAATTTTGGAAAAGAAAAATGCTTTTTAAAGAGATTATATTTGAATATTACAGAGGAAACCTATGTACATACTGCGTGCTTGGCCTTTGTCAGATGATGCTGAAAAGATTAAAAAGTTAATCAGTTAATTGATAAATACACTATTTTAAAACAACTAATGTAAGTTCTAAATGATATTGTGTATAACTAGTCTTTAAAGGCTCTCTTTTTATTGCTGGACCAGTGATATGGTTTGACAGTTACAAGTGCTTACTCACCCTCAAACCTATGCTTGCTTCTCCAAACCCACAGGATGAAAGGAGTGAGTCAATTCCAAGTTGCCCACTGACCTCAATGTGCTAACCTTGGCATGAGTATTTGTGTATACACTCTCTGTCTCTGTCTGTACCTCATCTCTCTCTCTCTAAAGAAATAAATGTAGTTTTAAAAACTAACATAAAAGTCTCACAAATAACCCTTACCTCTAATAAACAAACAAACAAACAAAAAACACCAGAAGTAAATCATAAAAGGGTAGATGGACATGTATATACTCTGTTGCATGAAAATATATTATTTACAAGTACACAATTTATCTGCAAGGTAATCTCTTGAGGAGTTTAGCAGCATGACAATGCTAGACATATTTCTAGATTTGAATTCTTAGATTAGGTTAATAGGAAAGATTTTACTATATTTTACTATAATGAAGGAATGCCTTCCATAGGGCTTAAGGGCCTTTACAAACTTGCCTCAGGTCAGTAGCTAGTTGGTACCTCGATGAGGACTTAATCATGACATTATAAACTAAAAGAGCTCACTCTGCTGTTTTGGTCAACATTATTTGGTTAATAAAATCATACAGTCAGTCTAGGATGATTTCTTTATATAATTACTGAGAGTTCAGAAAAAAAATTAGACACATTGTAGAATTTTAGTCCAAGATTTGTTAGCTTGAAAATATTGAAGAGCTAATTGAATGGATTTGACCTTTTGAAGCATCTCTATAACTACTGTATTGATGATAGTGCTTGCTGTGCTGTATGCCTCCATATTGATGAAAGTTAAAAGTGGTGCTCTCAATCAGTACTTCACAAGAATCTTCCTGGGGCCTAGCCATTCCCCTTATCACACTCAAATAGCCCATGATTTTGTGAATTTGTGACTATGGTGATTATTGATGAAATTAAATTAGCAAAAATGACAAGGATCATATTTGTTTTCAAAACACTCAGAAGAATAAATTCTGACTTCTGGCTTCATTACGAACTTTAGCATATAGCAGTGGTCCTCAGTCTGTGAGTTATGACTCATTTGGGGTTTGCATATCAGATATTTACATTACAATTCATAGAATTAGAAAACCATCCGGGCAGTGGTGGCACACGCCTTTAATCCCAGCACTTGGGAGGCAGAGGCAGGTGATTTCTGAGTTCAAGGCCAGCCTGGTCTACAGAGTGAGTTCCAGGACAGCCAGGGCTATACAGAGAAACCCTGTATTGAAAAACAAAAAAAAAACAAACCAAAAAAACTGAAGAAAGAAAGAAAGAAAGAAAGAAAGAAAGAAAGAAAGAAAGAAAGAAAGAAAGAAAGAAAGGAAGGAAGGAAGGAAGGAAGGAAGGAAGGAAGGAAGGAAGGAAGGAAGGAAGGAAGGAAGGAAGGAAGGAAGGAAAAAAGGAAGGACAGAAGGAAGGAAGGAAGGAAGGAAGGAAGGAAGGAAGGAAGGAAGGAAGGAAGGAAGGAAGGAAGTTACAGTTATGAATTAGCAAGAAAATAATTTTGTGGTCACCACAACATGAGGAACTGTTTTAAAAATGTCACAATACTAAAGGAAGTTGATGACCACAGATATAAAGCCATACTATAGACATATTTTACAAACTGGAAGTCTAGAATTCACTTGAGTACTGTTAAATATTATTGGACATCTGGGGATCCATCCCATAATCAGCCACCAAACCCAGACACTATTGCATATGCCAGCAAGATTTTGCTGAAAGGACCCTGATATAACTATCTCAAGTGAGGCTATGCCAGTGCCTGGCAAATACAGAAGGGGATGCTCATGCTAATCTATAGGAAGGAACACAGGGCCCCCAATGGAGGAGCTAGAGAAATTACCCAAGGCGCTGATGGGGTCTACAACCCTTTAGGTTGAACAACAATATGAACTAACCAGTACCCCCAAAGCTCGTGTCTCTAGCTGCATATGTAGCAGAAGATGGCCTAGTCAGCCATCATTGGGAAGAGAGGCCCCTTGGTCTTACAAACTTTATATGCCCCAGTACAGGGGAATGCCAGGGCCAAGAAGTGGGAGTGGGCGGGTGGGGGAGCAGGGCAGGGGGAGGGTATAGGGAACTTTTGGGATAGCATTTGAAATGTAAATAAAGAAAATATCTAATAAAAAAAAGAAAGAAAAAAGAAAAAAAAGGGGGAAATCACAAGGAACTGAGAGACTTTAAATATGTGAGTAGCCAGTAATAGTTTTAATTCCAGCATGGGGAAAGTACGAATTTGGGCAAGCACCAATACTTGACACTATTTTTCTAATTTATTTATCTATTTATTTACAACCAAAATACTTCCCCATCCCAGTCTATTCCCCTCCCAGGGTCTCCTCCCCAATTCCTTCTCCCTTTCTCCTCTGAGAGGGTGCTTGTCTTGTTATTTATTTATTTATTTTTTATTTTTTGGTTTTTCAAGACAGAGTTTCTCTGTGTAGTCCTGGCTGTCCTGGAACTCACTCTGTAGAACAGGCTGGCCTCAAACTCAGAAATCTGCCTGCCTCTGCCTCCTGAGTGCTATGCCACCATTGCCCGGCAGGTGATCCTCTTGTATTCCCCCATTCTGGTATATCAAGCCTCTGCAGAGTTAGGCATATCCTCTCTTACTTGGTCAGACAAGGCAGTCCTATTAATGTTACTATATTTGCTGGCAGGATCCTAGCATAACTGTCCTCTGAGAGGCTCCACTCAGCAGCTGACTAAAATATGTAGAAACCCACAGCCAAACGTTGAACTGAGTTCAGGACTCATATGGAAAAGTCAGGGACCCAAAGGGATAGGAACTTCACAGGAAGATCAACAGAATCAACTGACCTGGACACTTCAGGGCTCTCAGATACTGAGCCACCAATTGAAGTGCATACATGGGAGGACGGAGGCCCCAGGCACATAAGTAGCAGATATGCAGTTCAGTCTCCATGTGGGTCCTCCAACAACTGGTGTGAGTGCTGTTCCTAAGCTGTTGCCTGTCTGTATAATCCTTTGCCTAAATTGGCTGCCTTGTCTGGCCTCAGTGGGAGACAATGCACTTAACCCTATAGGACTTGATATACCAGCGTTAGGGAATACCCAGGGGCCCCCACCTTCTCAGAGGAGTATGGGATAGAGAATGATAGGGATTCTGTGAAGGGACAGTGATCAGGATGTACAATGAATGAATAAATTAATTAATGGAAGATAATAAAATATTGTCACCTAGTTTTGCTTCCTTTTTGTCTTGTGGCTCTGAAAAGAGAAAAAAAAGCAGAAGAAAATAATTCTGAAATGTAAACTAAACTAAAGCAAAAGTATATCATTTTCAATAATTTTTACTCATTTATCTCCAGAAAATGAAGGATTTTGCTAATAATCCATTTTATGGTGCTTTGTTAAAGAAAGATTATTAGGCACAGTAGTTAAAACTCACTATACACTTGTTTGTCATCAAGCTATTGTTTTTAAAATGCGCCTCAGGTGAACAGATACTTGAGAGTTGGCTTAAACCTAAATTGTCTCTTTAATTTCAAACTACCTATAACAAATAGTTCCAAAATAGCGTTAGACAAATCATTTCAACAACCAAATTGGAAGAAATTGTTTCAAATCTAACAGATATCTGTGTAATTAAGAAATTCAGGTATATTATGGTTTGAATGTATCCCCTGAAGACAGGTTGAGTCTTTAGCATCAATACCCAGGAAGGGACATTATTTGGAGACTGGGTTAGTGCAGACTCTTCCACACAGGATACAAGATTCTTTCTACATAATATTGTCCAGAAATTAGCTGTATGTATTTTAATGTATAAGCTTACGCATGCACTCTGTATTCATATGTATATGTATATTTATCATACATACATACATACACACATACATATATACATAATGTGTATTTCAAAGTTAACATAAAATATGTTTCTCTATGTCTTTTTCCAGTCATTCCTGGTGTTTTTTAATCTCTCCACATTTTCTCCTTCAGTTTCTCAGTAACCTCCATCTATAGATAATTACACTCCAGAATTTCCCATTTCTGCCTTCCCAGCACCTGAGTGTAAATATCACTCCTTGCTATAGCACGTTTTATACCTATCCTGTTCCACTTCCTGGTATTTGTGGTTACTGTAGATTCTATGTCCATAAATAGATTTGTGGGTAGATTCCACATGTAAGAGCTAATATATGATGACTATTTTTCTGTTATTTATAAGGGTGCAGTAGTTACATATCATAGTTAATCAACAGATACCTGTAGACCCAGCTATACTGTTCTTGGTCATATACTCAAAAGATGTTCCAACATGCATAGGGGCATGTGTGCTACTATATCCAAAGAGGTCTTATTTGTGATAACCAGAATCTGGAAACAACTCAGTTGTTCCAAAATGGAAGAATGGATATAGAAAATGTGGTTCATTTAGAAAATAGAATACTACTCAACTATTAATAATGAGGGCATCCAGAGTGTTGCAGACAAATGGGTAGAACTAGAAAATATCATCCTGAGTAAGGTAACTCAGACCCAAAAGGATATACATTGTATGTACTCACTAATAAATGGATATTAGCCAAAAAGTACAGAATACCCAAGATATAATCTACAGAATTCAAGAAGGCTAACAATCTGAAGTGTCTAAGTGAGGATGCTTCAATCCCACTTGGGAAAGAAAAAAAGCAATTACAGGAGTTGGGGGAGAGGGAGGGATGAAAGGACCTATATAGAAGAAGGGGTAGCACATGGAAAAGGAGAACATGATTAGATATTGGGAGGGGGGAGACAGTGAAGCCCTGGGGGCCAGCAGAAAGAATAGAAACAGGCAAGCATGGGAGGTAGGAAGTTATGGGAACCCTCTAGAAGGTAAAAGAGACCTGGGAGGCAAGAGAAGCTCAGCACCCAAAGGGAGGGACCTTATATGTGGGGAGAGGAAACTTGTAGAGTCCACCTATAGTATAAAGACAGAGCATCAAGTGGAGGAATAGGGTTGTCATCGCACAGTCAAAACTCTGACCTAGAATTGTTCTCATCTAAATGAACTGGAGGGAGAAAAATGGAGAAGAAACTGAGGGAAAGGAGGTCCAGTGACCAGCCCAAATTGTGATCCATCTAAACTGGATACTCCTAGGTCTGACACTATTACAGATGCTATGGTATACTTACAGACAGGAGCCTAGCATGGCTGCCCTCTAAGAGGCCCAAAAAGCAGCTGAGTCAGATGCAGATACTTACACCCAAACAATGGATAGAAGCCAGGGACCCCTGTTGTTTAATTAGGGAAAAGCTAGAAGAAGCTGAGGAGGAGGGTGACCCCATAGGAAGACCAGCTGTCTCTACTAACCTAGACTCCAAGATCTCTTAGACACTAAGCCATCAACCAGGCAGCATATACCAGCTGATATAAGGTCCCTGACACATGTACAACAGAGGACTGCCTCACCAAGCCTCAGTAAGAAAAGATGCACTTAACCTTCAAGAGACTTGAATACCCAGGGAGAAGGGAGGTCTCGTTGGGTGGCGATGGGGTTGGGGGTGGGGAAATCCTCTTGGAGATAGGGGAGGAGCAATGGTATGAGAAACAGTCGGAGGGTGGGACAGGAGGATAATGACTGGACTGTAAAAAATGATAATAATAATAATAATAATAATAATAATAATAATAATAAACCACTTAAGGCCTACTCAATAGGAATAAAGTCATTCCTGGCAGTGTGAACCTAGCCAGCTATTCATGGCTGGTGGAGTAATGGACCTTAGTAGAGAACCAACAATAACCACATTCCTTCACCAGTATAATTTCCAAGTCCATTCTAAATGTCTATTGTGTTTCATCCATTATAAAATTTTTTCTTTGAGCAACAGATGGATCTAGAGGACCAGGCAATCAAATAAGATAGTGTCTTCTAGATTCTAGTGCTAGAAGACTAGGGTTACAGCAATGATATAGTTCCTTCCATATTTGACAAGGAGTTATACCCATGCAATTTAACAATAAAGTCACCACAGAAGACCTGCATAATGACCTGCTAATTAACATTAGTTAACTCCAATATAAATATGGGAAATCTCAGAAGGCCCTCCCCTAATGAAGAGGTACATGCAACCCTTGACTGCTTAGAGGGGTAGCATCATTCTTCTCCATAAGTTACCAAAACTGTCATCCCTAAACTCATATGCATATAAGCAACACTATAAGTACTCAGTAAGATGTATTTATATATACACATATATAAATTTATGTACATGTACACATATGTAATGTATATATATATAACAATAATCAAAGAAGAGTTTATAGAGATGAGAGTGAATGTACAGAGTAGAGGTAGAAGCTGGAGGTAGGAGTACCTGAGATAGAAATAAATATAGTATTCATATAAGACTATATAAATTCAAAAATAAAATGAGCAAATAAATGTTAACAAAAGCCTTCCAAATTTATCTGATACACACTGAAGTTTGATAACCATTCTTCAATAGCCATGGTTAAGTTGCTCATAACATTAATTTAGCACACAACCACAGCTATTTTTCACAATTATGTCCCTTAATTTTAATTGTAAGCAAACAAAGCCAAAATGTCAAAAAACAGCTCCTTGTTTTGTTGATTCTTTGTATAGTTAAGGAAGAGAGGATGGGGAAGAAATAAGGCAGGGTGGAGGTGTATCACGTTCTGAAGGAAACAGAAGAGAGGTACAGAGGATCAGGAAATTGAATAAAATATGTAACATGGGGGGGGGGTGGAACTGGCGATACGCACTGGAGGGTCCTAGACACCAGGGAAATGAGAGGCTCCCAGGACCCAACAGGGATGATTTTAGCAGAGAAGGAGAGATAAAACCTGTAGAGACCACCTCCAGTAGATAAGCACAGCCCCCAGTGGTGGGATAGAGCCACACACCCATCTCAAAGTTTATAACCCAGAGATGCTCCTATCCAAAGGAAGAACAGGGATTTAAAAAAAAAAATGGAGCAGATTCCTCAGAGTAGGAGAATGCCAGGGTGGTGAGGGTGGTGAGGTAGAAGTGGGTGGGTGGGAGGGCGAGCATCCTCATAGAAGCCGGAGGAGGGGGGTGTTCTGGAGGGGAAACTGAAAGGGGATAACATTTGAAATGTAAGAAAAAGAAAAAAAAAATGGATCAGAGACTGAAGGGTGGGCCATCTGAGGACTGCCCCACCTGGGGATCTCTCCTGTCAGCAGATACCAAACCCAAACTTGTGGCCCTTGCCCAGAGGAACTTGCTGTCAGGAACCTTGTATGACTGACTGATCCTTGGGAGGTTCAGCCAGCAACTGGCCAATACAGATGTGGATGCTTTGAGTCAGCCATAAGTCCGAGTTCAGTGAGCTGTGGATAACTCCATAGAAAGAACATCAGTGGGCTGGATCACCCAGTATTTCCAGGGACTAGACCACCAACCAAGGAGTGTACAGGGAGGGATCCATGGCTCCAGATACATATGTAGCAGAGAATGGCCTTGTCTGACATCAATGGGAGGGGACGTCCTTGGTCGTGTGGAGGTTTGATGCCCCAGCATAGGGGGATACTTGAGGAGTAGGGCAGGAGAAGGTGGGTGGATGGCAGAGCACCCTCATAGAGGCAAAGGGGAGAGAGGATAGGGAGGTTGTGGGATGGGGGTTTGTGGAGGGATAACCAGGAAATGGAATATCATTTGAGATGTAAGTGAATGGAATGATTAATAATAACAATATAAATAAAATAGTTTCAGCTAAAAAAAACTGAACTAGAAAAAAAAATTAAAATTCCTTAAATGTAAGCAAAGGGGAATGCCAGGACTGGGCAGGGGGAGGAGGGAGGAGATGGGGGTTTTTGGAGGGGAAACTCCAAAATGGGGATAACATTTGAAATATAAATAAAGAAAATATCTAATAAAAAATAAAATAAAATTTATTTTCTGCATAAAAAAGGAAAGCTTTGCAATGTCAAGAAGAGTAATATGCTAACTGTGGCAAGATTTTCCCTATTCAATAAATTTAAATATTAGTGCAGCAGGATGCCTGGGATTGGACAGGGTAAAAGGAGGCAGAGCAAGGAGTTATAGAGACACAGAGAGAGGAGACATGGAAAAGAGAAGGAAGCAAAATGGAGAACAAACAGGACGATTCAGTTTCTGCGTGGTTTTATAGAACCACAGGTAGATATAATATATAGGGATAGATTAATTGGAGTAATTTGTCTAATCTAGGTGGGCAGCTTGTACCATTATCAATTGGCCCTGATTTTATTATGTGGGCACCTTGTGTATTGAGAAGTATTCATATATAAATCTGACTGATTAATTATAAGATTCTAGAGTTTTGATTTTACCAGGTTACAGGGAATTGTGATAGCTAACTGAAAAGTGGGTGGTCATTGCATTGAGACTGGCATGGCAACTACCTGCCAAGGGAAGTCGGGAGCTCTGGGCCAGAGAATCTGCACACCCCACTGGAGCTATGTGGTCTGCTGGTGCCCAGCGTAGCACGAGAACTTGCCATTCTTTTTAATATTTCCTGCAACAGCTAACAGGTTTATTGTTATTAAAATATAGAAATGATGTGTTATAAAATCAAATTCATGTAATGCAAGAATTATTTTTACAATAGAAATCATAGTGACTTTGATTCTTTCAAGTAGGTAGTAATTGATACAATTATATAAGTAATTTTCAATGACAATAGTCTAAGGATATACATGTTTGTGGTTTTGCTCATTTTATTAGTTGCAACTGTATAATTCATTGTTTTTTCAAATTATTTTAGTCATTGCCATGTTTGGTTGATATTTATGGGGGGACTGCCATTTTCTGAATAGAAACAGAGGAGTAGATGGAAATGGGGAAGGAACTGAGAGGAGAAACTGCACTTGGTATGTAAAACCCAACAGTAACAAATGTATGTATAAAAAAGTAAGCAAAAGTCTGGGGAAACTGGGAAAGGGGATAACATTTGAAATGTAAATGAAGAAAACATCCAATGAAAAAGTAAGCAGAGTGTTTGAAAAGTATTTTCAAAAGAAGAGAGATATAAATGGTCAGAAAATATGTGAAAAAATGTTGTCTCTAGCTATTCAGAAATACTAATTAATACAACAATGAGATATCATCCTATACCTGTTAAAATGATGTCATTAAATGATAAGTTACTGAGCCTGCCTGATTTACTTTTACCTAAAGTTTATTGTTTATTTAAATAATCTCTACTATGCCACACTTAGTTAGCTTGTAAAATGAGTTGAAATGGGGAAATCATTTTTGGTGTACTGTGTTAAGGAGTTGACCTTTTGTAATTCTCACAAACTAATATTGGATAAAACTTAAAAATTGTAGTTTGGCCTTCTAACTAGAATTGAAGCATCCACCCTTTCGTTTTCCTTCTTGTTAAACTTCATGAGGTCTGTGAGTTGTATTGTAGGTATTCTGAGCTTTTGAATTAATATCTACCTATCAGTGAGTACATACCATGTGTGTCCTTTTGGGTCAGGATGATATTTTCTAGTTCCATCCATTTGACTACAAATTTCATGAAGTCATCATCTTTAATAGCTGAGTTGTACTCCATTGTGTAAATGTACCACATTTTTTAATCCATCTATTCTTCCATTGAGGGACATCTGGGTTGTTTCTAGCTTGTGGGTATTATGAATAAGGCTACTATGAACATAATGGAGTGTGTCTCCTTGTTATATGTTGGAGCATTTTTGGGATATATGCCCATCTGCAGACACAAAACCCTAAACTATTGCTGATGCCAAGAAGTGCTTGCTGACAGGAGCCTGATACACCTCTTCTCTGAGAGGCTTTGCCAGCTCCTGACTAATATAGATGCAGATATACACAGCCAACCATTGGACTGAGCTGGGGAAACACAATGGAAGAGTTAGGAGAAGGAATGAAGGAGCTGAAGAGGATTGCAACCCCATTAGAAGAACAATAATATCAACTAACTGTACCTCTCAGAGCTCCCAGGGTCTAAACCACAAACCAAAGAGTATACATGGATAGGTACATGGCTCCAGCTATATATGTAGCAGAGGATTGCCTTATCTGTCATCAATGGGAGGGGAGGCCCTTGATCCTGTGATGGTTTGATGCCCCAGAGTAGGGGGATATTAGAAGCAAATGGGGGAGGAGGATGGGATAGGGGTTTGCTGAGGGGAGATTGGAAAGGGGGACAACATATAAAATGAAAATAAATAAAATAACCAGTAAAACATTGCAGTTTGGGAACCTGGAATTATAATACATGTACTCCAGAGTTTTTTTGTTGTTGTTGTTTTGTTTTTGTTTTTGTGTGTTTGTTTGTTTTGTTTGCTTGTAATTTTTTGGTGTGATTATCACTCCAGTCTGTGTTGTTTAGATATTTTCTAATAGATATTGGCAGCATGTTATACACATTAAATTACAAAAATTATATTGATCAACTATCTCTCCATATTTCTTAGAAAATGAGTTGTAAGATGTCATTTCTCACAATGTGTTCAACTGAATACTGTCTTCACACTATAGAATCTTATTCACAACAAAGTTAGTAGTTTATAACCCTAGTTGAACTATAAGATTCCCTACTAAAGGCATCTGAACGTAATAAAACACTTTTCAATGAAAAGTGACACCACTTCCTCTTAAACAAACTATAGCCTTATACAGTTGAAAGAATTTTTCTTATTTCTGTTTGGATTAATCAAGAACCATTTGAAACTACAAGTTATTTTCTGCCTACTTCCATCACTATGTTTCTACTCTTTTACTTTCTTGAGATTGATATTTTGTAAGGGTATCTTAATATGTATAAAAAATAAATTTTCTTCATTATTCTCTTCATTTAATTTTTGAAGTGGTGTCTCAAGCCTGATAACTTAATATCTTCTTCTTTTTATTAATTTAATATCTTTTTATTCAGCTCAAGGAACTTGCTCTAAGATTATTCATGGCTCCAATTTCTGACTTCCAATGAGTGCCCTGTAGTCATTATCTTTCAATAAGTTTCTGCTACATTTAACATTTTAAAATTATTTCCTCCAGGCTTCAAAACAATATCTTTAACTTTTAAGACACTCCTCCCTCCCGCTTCTTTATATCTTTTAAGTACTTTTATGGTCCAACTCTTCTTTGTCTTTTTCCTAAATCATTATATCTTTCCTGATTATTCACTCAGTCCTCACTGCTTTCCCTCTTCACATGCTCTGTGAAAAAATTAAGAATGTCTTGTAGGAGCTGAAGGGGTCTTCAACCCTATAGGTGGAAGAATAACATGAACTAACTAGTTCCCCCTGTGCTCATGTCTCTAGATGCATATATGGAAGAAGATGGCCTAGTTGGCCATCATGGAGAAGAGAGGCCCCTTGGTCATGCAGACTTTATATGCCCCAGTACAGGGGAAAGCCAGGGCCATTATGTGGGAGGGGGTGGGTAGGGGAGCAGGGCGGGGATGGGGGAGGGTATGGGGAACTTTCTGGATAACACTTGAAATGTAAATGAAGAAAATATCTAATAAAGAAAAAATAATTAAAAAAAGAATATCTTGTAATCTTAGCCAGTATACCTGGGATGGGATATTCCAGATGTAATGTGGGTTTTTTTCCCTATCTTTTTCATAAATGTACTTCCATGCATGTTACACAGAAACCTTTGCTTTAGGATGTCATTATTCTCCACATAGATATATTATAATCTACAAGGACAGAGCTTTGTATCCATTTCTATGTCCCTATATCACTTTACACATAGTGAAAACTTGATATGTACAGGGTTAAACAGGCAAAATTTATTTGACAGAGAGATATGTAATTTCTTTTGTGAATTTGGATCATGCTATATAACATTGACAACCACAAATTTTCTTAACACAGAATGTTTGAAGTGATCCTAGACTTCTCTTAGTAGTCTCTTCTATGTCCATATATGGAAACCTTTATATTTTTTTCTACAACCTCTTTTTTACCTTAACTCACTAATGGTCTATAAAAACCTTACACTGTCTTGAAATGATAGTCTAAGAGTCTGTGCAGAATGTGATTTCCTTAATTCATTGTTCTCTGTTTTATTTCTAAATTTTATGTACCATCAGAAAATATTAGTTAAGCTGAATCATGGTTTTATTAGCAGCATTTGATCCTTCTCATTTCACTTAGGAAAAATAACATAATCCTTGGGAACCTGAGGCTGACTCAACTGCTGAAGATCTCTAACATTACCCAATTTTATTTTCTACTTTATATTTGATGCTTAGCAGTGCTGAAATCTTGGTGACTCCTGGTTTACTCCACTGTTTCCTACCATGGGCTAGAGCTTTGCACACTCTTGAATGTCTCTTTCTAATAAATACTTATTTTCTGAAGCTCTCATTTGAGTTGTTGGCCAGAGCTGTCTAAGAAACTCTCAAAATATAGAGCCTATTGTTACACTTGGCTACCCCCAAGAGATTGAGCTAAAATCTCTATTGCTGAAGATACTACATACTAGAGAAACAAGTTCCATAGGCCCTTGAACTGGAAGTGACTTGAATGACCTCTCCCTGAGGACTAGCTTCACATTATTAAAATGAGCCATGTAAAGCTTTCAAATGAGAAAAGCAACCAACTGTCCCTTCCAGTAGATTATAGTAACCTAGTATCTCATTTGTAGGAGACAACATTTTGTGAAGAAAACTATGGCAGACTGGTGATAGAGTTTTAAACAGAAATACCTTAGAATCACAAAAATGATCAGCATAGTATAATAACTCTAGGGTTGGACTTTGATATCTGGTCAAGAATAGGAATACCATTCAAGGTACCATAACCACTAATTTATTACATCTCTAACATAATCTCTAACAATCTATACACATTCATCTTTATTATCTGTGGCAACAAATAAATATAATCTTCATCCTTTCAAGGAAACATATCTCCTCTTTGGAATAGATGAAGAACCCTACAGGAAAACTACAACAAATTAATATGCAGAGTTGTGGAGCCCAGTCCCAGTGAACTCCTATACCTAAGGCTCAAGAAACATTGTGGTAGAGGGGGCAGAGAGTATGTAGAGCCAGGGGACCGGAGACTTCTCTATGAGATTATGTCTCCTAGTAATATCAAACACTCTAATGGTAAAGTCTTACCAGCATTATTGCCCACATGTGAGCTAAACAAGTAGACCACCAAGCAATATGTCAAACTGCATGATGGCAAAGCCTAGTAGGCCTCAAGTATACACAAAGAAGTAGAGACAACTGAGAAAAGCTGGGAGCAGAAGAGGTGGTCCCCCTACCCAGTGGAGAGCACATTAATTGGTTTTCTGATGGAAAACAATCACCCATGAGGACATACACACAAGTAACATTTTATGGACTTAATAGGCTATATTCGAGAATATATACGTACCACAAATACATCTATAAATGCAAAAACAATTGATGGAAAAGAAGCCATAAATTTGAAAGAGAGCAAGGAGGGATATATTGGAGAGTGTAAAAAGTATGATAGGGAATGGAAACATTGTAATAGAACTATAATCATGAAAAATAAGCAAAAGTATTCATATTTGAAATGTGTGTGTGTGTGTGTGTGTGTGTGTGTGTGTGTGTGTGTGTGTGTAAGTGCATATAATGCTTGGATAGTGTTCCTGAACAATTAATATTTTTTTCTGTGTTGACAAAATGTGACCGTTATCCATGCAATTTGTGTGAGTTTTGTTTTACTTTTTTTGACTATTGCTGCATCTCTCTCTCTCTCTCTCTCTCTCTCTCTCTCTCTCTCTCTCTCTTTCTCTCCCTCCCTTTCATGTGTATGTGTTTGTTTATGTGCATGTGGGTATACGGGTCCTGTCTGTATGTGTGTGCGTGTGCGTGTGTGTGTGTGTGTGTGTGTTGTGTGTGTGTGTATGTGTTGTGTTTGTGTATGTGCATGTGTGTGTATGTTTTGTATGTGTGTGCATGTGTGGTGTGCATGTGTGTGTGTGCTTGTGTGTGCATATGTGTTATGTGCTTATATGAAGCATGTTTGGAGAGATGGAATACAAAGGTAGTAGATTATATTAACCTAGTATCTCACTTGTGGGAGATATCATTTTGTGAAGAAAACTATAGCAGACTGATGATAGGGCTTTAAACAGAATTATAGGAATGATTAATTTATGGTTTCATATGTTTTCCTAGGAAGAGATGACAAGTTACTCATTTCATACATTTTCTCGGAAAGAAACAACCAAATTCCAGAGGCATAATCCAGAAAGACAGTTAGTAGAAAGCAAATTTGAGGACACATGGGAGAATACAGATAGCAGTGCCTACCTAAATGATGAGTTCTAAAAAAAAAAAAAAAGAAGGGAAATAGGACTGAGAGAAATTTAAATCAGTGCAACTAATTCTGAATCCTGATTAAAATCATTCACAGAAATACAGAATTAAAAAAGGGGGGGGGGCATGGAAGGAATGCTGCTTTTAACATTTTTATTAGATATTTTCTTCATTTACACTAGTTTCCTTTCCAAAAATCCCCTATACCCTCCCCTCCCCCTGCTCCCCAACCCACCCACTCCTGCTTCCTGGCTCTGGTATTCCCTATAATGGGGAATACAGTCTTCACAGGACCAAGGGCCTCTCCTCCCATTGATAGCAAACTAGACCATCCTCTGCTACATTTTCAGCTTGAGACACAAGCTCTGGGGGTAATCATTATTTAATATTGTTGTTCCTCCTATAGGGCTGTAGACCTCTTCAGCTCCTTGGGTACCTTCTATAGCTCCTTCATTGGGGACCTTGTGTTCCATCCAATAAATGACTGTGAGCATCCACGTCTGTATTTGCCAAGAACTGGCATAACCTCACAGGTGAAGCTATATCAGGGTCCTGTCAGCAAAATCTTGTTGGCATATGCAGTAAGGTCTGGGTTTGGTGGTTGTTTATGGGATGAATCCCCAGGTGGGGCAGTCTCTGGGTGGTTCTTCCTTCAGTCTCATCTCTGAACATCATCTCTGTAAATCCTTCCACAGGTAGTTTGGGCCTCTTCTAAGAAGGAACAAAGTATTCACACCTTAGTCTTCCTTCTTCTTGAGTTTCAAGTGTTTTTCAAATTGTTTTTTGGGTATTCTAAGTTTCTGAGTTAATATCCACTTATCAGTGAGTGCATACCATGTGTGTTCTTTTGTGATTGGGTTACCTCACTCATGATAATACCCTCCGATCCAACCATTTGCCTAAGAATTTCATGAATTCATTGTTTTTAATAGCTCAATTTAATAACTCCATTTAATAGTTTTTACTTTATTCCATTGTGTAAATATACCACATTTTCTGTATCCATTCATCTGTTGAAGGACATCTGAGTTCTTTCCAGCGTCTGCCTATTATAAATAAGGCTGCTATGAACATAGTGGAACATTTGCCCTTATCACCTTTTGGAACATCTTCTGGGTATATGCCCGCAAGTGGTATTGCTGGATCTTCCTGTAGTACTATGTCCAATTTTCTGAGGAATCGCCAAACTGATTTCCAGAGTGGTTGTCAAGATTGTAGTCCCAAAAACAATGGAGGAGTATCCTCAGTAGCATTTGCTGTCACCTGAATTTTTGTTATTAGCCATTATGCCAGGTGTGAGGCAGAATTTCAGGGATGTTTTGATTTGCATTTCTCTGATGATTAAGGATGTTGAACTTTTTTTTTTTTTTTTTTTTATGTACTTCTTAGCCATTCGGTATTCCTCAGTAGAGAATTGTTTAGCTCTGTACCCCATTATTTAATAGGGTTATTTGGTTTTCTACAGTCCAACTTCTTGATTTCTTTATATATACTGCATACTAGTTCCCTATTGGATTTAGGATTGGTAAAGGTTGTTTCCCAATCTGTTGGTTGACTTTTTGTCTTATTGACAGTGTCCTTTGCTTTACAGAAGCTTTGTAATTTTGTAAGGTCCCATTTAACAATTTTTGTTCTTACAGCACAAGTCATTGCTGTTCTGTTCAGGAATTTTCCCCCTGTTCCCCTGTCTTCAAGGCTCTTCCCTACTTTCTCCTCTACAAGTTTCTATGTCTCTTTAAGTGGAGTTCTTTGATCCACTTATACTTGAGCTTTGTACAAGAAGATAAGAATGGATCAATTCACATTCTTCTACATGATAACCACCAGTTGAACCTGCACCACTTGTTGAAAATGCTGTATTTTTTCCCACTGGATAGTTTTAGCTCTTTTGTCAAAGATCAAGTGAACATAGGTGTGTGGGTTCATTTCTGGGCATCCAGTTCTATTCCACTGATCTTCCTGTCTGTTGCTGTACCAGTACCATGAAGTTTTTTTCACAATTGCTCTGTAGTACAGCTTCAGGTCAGGGATGATGATTCCACTAAAGTATATTTTATTGTTGAGAATAATTTTTGCTATCCTAGGTTTTTAGTTATTTCAGATGAATTTGCAAACTGCCCTTTCTTACTCTGTGATGAATTGAGTTGGAGTTTTGATGGGGATTGCATTGAATCTGTAGATTGCTTTCAGCAAGATGGCCATTTTTATACTATTAATCCTGCCAGTCCATGAGCATGGGAAATCATTCCATCTTTTGATATCTTCTTCAATTTCTTTCTTCAGAGACTTGAAGTTCTTACAGATCTCTCACTTGCTTAGAGTCACACCAATGTATTTTATATTATTTGTGACTATTGTGAAGGGTGTTGTTTATGTAATTACTTTCTCAACCTGTTTATCCTTTGTGTAGAGAAAGGCCTTTTCTAGTCCCTGATCTTGGTAGGATTGCATCAAGTTTTGCCACACCCACTCCAGTGATGTCTGTGTGGCAAGTCCAAAAACTTGGCTGCAGTCTCAAGGCAAAAAGTTCCTTGGAAACTTGACTCCTGGAGAGTCTCTGGTGTCCCATAACCAGATTTGTCCATGTGATAGTATGGAGGGTTTTGCATGATTTCTTGAAGTATTTTACTGGATAAGAGCTAAAGATCTCATGGCTAGTTTAACAAAGTAAACTGAGAATAACATCTGAGTCACTCCCATATGCAGCAATTTACAATGGTCTAAGAAGAAGGTGGGTTGTGGCTTAAGGAGGAACTACAGTGTTGCATTATTCATGGAAAGGTTAGCAAGAGCTGAACACCCTGGTTCAGGTTTTCACAAGGCTCAGAGGAATAGTATAAATTATGACTAGGGTGTGAAATCTTCACTTGGCTGACTATAGAAAGGGGCACCTTTTAACACAGTTGTAACCACTGCCTAGTTCCTGATAATTTTTATGTATGCATTTCTCTGTTTTGTGTCAGATAACTTCAATGTACCTTGGCTGACATGTCACCTAAATTCTTAGTTTTTTTCTGTAATATAATTCTGATGCTCTCTTTGAGAAATTACATCCAGATACAGCACTTTCTCTATGTCAGTGTCTGTCACTTTTTGCCAACTTCTTGTACACCTGAGTACTGAAACCCTGATTCCCCTACTGGTTAAAGGACTGACCAAGTCCAGACCACAGCAAACATTTTCTCCATTTAGTTTGATGGTGGCTACTGGTTTACACTATATTACCTTTATTATGTTTAAGTATGGGCCTTGAATTCCTGATCTTTCCAAGACTTTCATCATGAATGGGTGTTGGATTTTGTCAAACCCTTTTTAAGCATCTAATGAGATGGTCATGTGGTTTTTGTCCTTGAGTTTGTTTATATAATGGATTTTGTTGATGGATTTCCATATATTAAACCAGCCCTACATCCATGGGATGAAGCATACTTGATAATGATGGATAATCATTTTATTGTGTTCTTGGATTCGTTTTGTGAGAATCTTATTGAGTATTTTTTTGCATCAATAATCATAAAGGAAATTGGTCTGAAGTTCTCTTTCTTTGTTGGGTCTTTATGTGGTTTAGGTATCAGAGTAATTGTGACTTCATAGAATGAATTGGATAGAGTACCTCTGTTCCTATTTTGTGGAATAATTGGAAGAGAAATGGAATTAGGTCTCCTTTGAAGGTCTAATAGAACTCTGCATTAAACCCATCTGATCTTGGGCTTATTTTGGTTAGAAGATCATTAATGACTGCTTCTATTTCTTTAGGGCATATGGGGTTATTTAGATCATTAATTTGATCTTTCTTAACTTTGGTACCTGGTATCTGTCTAGAAAATTGTCCATTTCATCCAGGTTTTCCAGATTGGTGAAGGTACCATGAGGTGCTGCGAAGAAGGTATATCCTTTTGTTTTAGGATAAAATGTTCTGTAGATATCTGTTAAATCAGTTTCATAATGTCTGCTAGTTTCAATATGTCTCTGTTTAGTTTCTGTTTCCAGGATCTATCCATTACTAAGAGTGAGGTATTAAAGTCTCACACTATTATTGTGTATTGTGCAATGTGTGCTTTGAGCTTTACTAAAGTAAATGTGGATGACCTTGAATTTGGAGAATAGATGTTCAGAATTGAGAGTTCATCTTGGTAGATTTTACCTTTGATGAGTAAGAACTGTCCCTCCTTATCTTTTTAGATAACTTTATGTTGAAAGTCAATTTTATTTTATACTAGAATGGCTACTCCAGCTTGTTTCTTGGTACCATTTGTTTGGAAAATTATTTTCCAGCCTTTTACTATGAGGTAGTGTCTGTCTTTGTCCCTGAGGTAGGTTTCCTGTATACAGCAAAATGTTGGGTCTTGTTTATGTAGCCAGTCTGTTAGTCTATGTCTTTTTATTGGTGAATTGAGTCCATTGATAATAGGAGATATTAAGGAAATGTAATTATTGTTTCCTGTTATTTTTGTTGTTAGAGTTGGGATTTTGTTCTTGTGGCTATCTTCTTTTATATTTGTTGAAGAATTACTTTCTTGCTTTTTCTAGGGCATAGTTTCCCTCCTTGTGTTGGAGTTTTCCCTTTATTATCCTTTGAAGTGCTAGATTCGTGGAAAGATACTGTGTGTATTTGGTTTTTGTCATGTAATACTTTGGTTTCTCCATCTATGGTAATTGAGAGTTTTGTTGGGTCTAGTAGCCTGGGCTGTCATTTTTGTTCTCTTATGGTCTGTATTACAGCTGCCCAGGATCTTTTTTGCTTTCATAGTCTCTGGTGAGAAGTTTGGTGTCATTCTAATAGGTCTGCCTTTATATGTTACTTGACCTTTTCCTCTTACTGCTTTTAATAGTCTATCTTTTTTTAGTTTATTTGTTGATTATTATGATCTGATTACTATGTGTCGAGAGATATTTCTTTTCTGGTCCAATGTATTTGGAGTTCTGTAGGTTTCTTGTATGTTCATGGGCATATCTTTCTTTAGGTTAGGCAAGCTTTCTTCTATCATTTTGTTGAAGATATTTTCTGGCCCTTTAATTTGAAAATCTTTATTCTCATTTATACCTATTATCCTTAGGTTTGGTGTTCTCATTGGGTCCTGAATTTCCTGGATATGTTGACTTAAGATCTTTTTGCATTTTGCAATTTCTTTGATTGTTGTTTTCATGTTTTCTATGGAATCTTCTGCACCCGAGATTCTCTCTTTCATCTCTTGTGTTATGTTGTTGATGCTCACATCTATGGTTCCTGATTTCTTTCCTAGGGTTTCTATCTCCCAAGTTGTCTACCTTTGCATTCTCTTTATTGTTTCTACTTCCATTTTCAGATCATGGATGGTTTTGTTCAATTCCTTTTCCTCTTTTGTTGTCTTCTTCTGTAATTCTTTAAGGGATTTTTGTGTTTTCTCTTTAAGGGCTTCTAGCTGTTTACCTGTGTTCTCCTGTATTTTTTTAAGGGAGTTATTAATGTCCATAAAATCCTCTACCAGCATCATGAGATATGGTTTCAAATCTGAATCTTGCTTTTCTGGTATGTTGGGGGTATCCAGGACTTGCTGTGTTGGGATTACTGTGTTCTGATGATTTCAAGACATCTTGATTTCTGTTATTAGGATTCTTATGTTTGCCTTTCCCCATCTGGTAATCTCTGGTTTTAGATGTTCTAGCTTTCTCTGACTAGAGCTTGTTCCTCCTGTGAGTCTGTTAGCCTCTTTCAGTACTCCTGGGACTCCAGCTCTCTCCTGAATCCCAGGGGTCAGAGCACTCCCTGTAGGCAAGCTCTTCTCTGGTAGGGAATGTTCACAGAGGTCTGAGGATCAGCTATTAGTCCTGGCTGAGAATGTAGGCCTGAAGGGACCCTGTCCAAGAAGCTCTGTTGCTTCTACAGCCAGCCTACATGCTCTCCTCTGTGGACTTGCCTCAGAGAGACCCTGAGTCCTAGGGTCAGAGGACTCCCAAGAGGTCAACTCTCCTCTGGAGGGAAAGGTGCAAAGAGATGTTTTTAATCCTAAGAAGGTGAGCTACATACAGAAATTATTGATGTGATTATAGAACATTTAAGTTTTTATATGAATATTATTTTCCTAATAAATTAGTGTTTCTTATTTTGGCAAATTCCTCTGAGAAAAACATTTCTATTTGATTCTAAACAATCATATTTTCTAAAGTATATTTCACAAGAAATCATTTGTGTGGGGGGGGATGTGTGGGTGTATGTATATACTTTAAAGGCATGTATTTTAATATGTTGTTTGATGTGTGTATACATTTTGAAATGCTTACCCAAATCAGGCAAATTTATTTATATTACCTCATATCACATATCAGAATTCCTCTTTTTGTTTTGGTGGTGATAATTACAAGTTAAAATCTCTTGACAAAATTTAAGTATAAATTTCATTGGGATTAACTGCAGACAATGTCTTACTCTGTTTGGGCTATTCTAACTACTAACAATGAAAGAATGAGTGTCTTAAAAACAACAAAAAGATATTTGTTACATTTATGAAGATAGAAAGTAAGTCCCAGTTCAAGGTGCTCACTGTCTGGTATATTAGATATCTGTTGATGGCATTCTGATTCAGACAAAACAAAACAACTCAAACCAACCAACCAACCAACAAAAACCCTATGTATTCAGGTGACAGAAAGGAACAAGGTAAATTCTGACATTCCTTTTATGAGGACACTAACATCATACACCTGTAAAGATCCCATGTCTTGATATGTTCCCCACATAATTCATCTTTCAATTCATGGACTTGGGGAATACCCATACATATCCATAGTAATTGCCAAGTTGAATGTTTGACCTCAAAACCTCATCTTCTACAACTGAGCCTGCATATTCTTTATGAATATTTTGCCATTCCATTTGCAAAAGTTCAATACTGAAATGTCTTTCTAAGATGCACAATATAATGTCTTTTTAATCATCCATTATTTTTAGACATTGTAGATGAATCCTGAATGTGATGATTAACTATTCATAAATTACCTAGTAAAATACATATCCTACTTGCTTTCACTATCAGTATACTATCTAAATATAAATTAATATCTACTATTCCAGTAGCATTAGATACTTAGCCATCTTGTGTAGTTGTTTTATTTTTAATTACTTTGGCATAAATAGTTTATTTTTTCCAAAGAAAGGCAGATTTGATTAATGACCAAGTTTGCTAAACATTGTCTGATATTCTCTCTAGGTGTTATTCTCTTCATGTTGAAAATGAAGTCTGTCCTAGATTCTGCCATGAACATGTTAAGAGAAAAGAACACTAAAATAAAGTTCACTGTCCCCCCCCCCCCCGAGTCCCATACTAATCTATTCTTTTATTATGTTCCTCAAGCTAAGGGGAATTTTTCTTCCTCTTACTTAAAATAATTTCATTCACTTCTAGTATAGATTACAATAGTTCTTCGATCTGGGACACTACCTCTAATTAATATAATTAATATTTTTCTCAATAGATTTATGTAGCCCCCTCCACCAAGCCTGCTTCAAGGTGAGAGCAAACCAGCAAACCGCTGCTGAGGCAGGCCACAAGAAACCAAGTATGTGTGGCTCTCCAGCTGAGGCTGGCTTCCTTTGTAGTGCTAAACTGCCTCTGCCCTTCTCCGGGACCCTGCTACCTGTCTGCAGTGTCTTGCCAGGATTCTGGTTCTTGCTGGGACAGCCCTGAGACATTCCACAGTGTATGGGACTTCAGGCTGCATCCAGGTGTCCGATGGCTGAATCCAGCCGCCTGCGCAGAACTGACTGTGGGCAGGGTCTACCCTCTTATAACCAAAAAGATTCTTGAGTAAAGAGAGATGCTTTGAACGGATAGACTCTGTCTTGTCATCCATTTTTCTCTTTCACCTAGTCTCTCTTTTCAGCCCCAGTTCGCCTCCCAGGGAACCCGGTTCATTTCTTGGGTACTGATGGCATATCCCAACAGATTTATTACTGTCCCTCTTCCTAAGATTTTTCCCTCCTAACAAGAAATATGAAAATAAAAATATTTCAAACTTTCCTTATGTGGGAATTCCACTCTATCCCTTGGTGTACACTTAAAAACCAAAGCTATCTTGTGCTGAGTTATAATGGATGAATTCCCCTGCTAACTCCTGTAGTAGAGTTTCTGCTCTCACTACTCTTCTGAAAGCATCTTCTCAAAGCTCACAGAATGACAGCTTAATTTGTCAAGTATAACAGCCCATTTTTCTGTCATCGTGCCTCTTTACCTTTTTAAAGGAGAGAGAAATACACTTGGAATGTTTAGTGCTTGGATTCCTGCTAAAGTACTTCCTGTTTCACATCCAGTTTCTTTACTTTTCCAGGACGTGGTTCTGTCAAGGTCCCCACATTTTCTATTCTCAGGCTTCTTGAATAATATTTTCATTTCCTTTTGTCTAATGCTCTAAACCCTTTAACATATAGCTACTATCCAAAGCCATTATATCTCATCTTTCAAGGTCTATAAACTCTTGTGTGAGTTTTCAGGGGCCAGCCCCAGCGTGGGTGTTTCTTCTTTCTTGTCAGTTCTTCTTGAGGCAGTGGAGGGAGAAGAGCATAGGCATAGCATAGAGGGTAAGATTTTGTCTTATGAGTTTCTGGGGTAAGACTTTGTCTTATGAGAAATTTAAGGTTGCTGTATAATAAAAAGTTTGCTTCCCTAAATCTAAGTTTCTATGCTATTATAGCTGACCTGTCTTCTGTGATCTTCTGAGGCCAGAAACTTCAGTCTCTGGCACTTAGCACCTCATCCTAAAACAGCAGAAGATTAAGTAAAGGATTAATTGCTAGATCCTTTTCCCTATTGTCTAGGTACCTCTTGCTTGTCAAGCTAGGGGGAACTTTGGAGCAATATACTTCTATTGAACTAGGAGAAGAGAATAACACTTGCAGAAGGAAAACTTTTACATAAGCAAATATGCATAATCTCACATAAATTCATATTCAGCTCCATTCATTCTCATTTATTCATTTTCTTTCAAGCCCAGCTGGGCCCAGCTTGCATGCATTCTCACAATTACATAATTACACACACACACACACACACACACACACACACACACACACACACACACACGTATACATTCTCACAGTTACATGATTATACACACATATTTACATATGCATATGGAGAAAAAGACCAAGCACTGGTGCAGAAAGAACCCACTCATTCTGGATGAAAAATGTGCTCCAATCTTTATGACATAGAAAACAAAAAAGGCTTCTTACCGTTTTAATGCTAAATGAATTAAACCCATATGTGTAAGAAAAAAGCTTCTTTTAATAAGACTAAACCTGCCCTGTCCTTACCATGGGACCTGTTTTGTCACATGGTAAGGAGAAGCCTGTCTGCTCCTTCTGCTCTCTGCGACATCTTCTTTCTTTCCTCTTTTTCTATGCATTCTGCACATTGCTTTCTGAGTATTTTAAGTTACCTATAATTTCTAAGTTACTCCACTCTGCACTCTCCTTTAAACTAAAATGTGTTCTGTCTAAAAAGTTCTCCTCAGCTCAGTTCCTCTCTCAGTTCAGTTCTTCTCTCCTCAGTTCCTCTCACACCAGTGTCTCAGTTCTGAATCTCCTCTTTGTCCTCATCCCTTAAACATCATTCAGAATACATGATCACATGTTAAAAAGTTCATCACAAGTTCACACAAAAAATCAAATTATAAATCAAAATAAAGGTTTACAATAGCAAATGTTTACATGCGTATTCATTAGTAGTAGTTATCTAGCTAAACAACGATCACCTATCACAGTTCAACAGGTTCACTGAAGGTGTAAAACCATAACTAAGTTATAAGTGAAGTTTTGTATAGATAAACCCAGTCAATATTTTATCTTCCATTCTAGCATCTATAATAAATTGCTAGTTCCCCTTTTATGACCTTTGGTTAATTATTTTCCAACCTCTTGGAATGTGCTCTGAGTAGGAGAAAGTCTGGTTATCATCTAAGAGCAATTAACTGGTGACACTTGAGAGACTGTCAGATTTCTCATTCCAGCTTTGATTATCAGAAAAGGACTTAATAGCAGTCAAATTATTAAAAATTATGTATATATATATATATATATATATATATATATATATATATAATCACAGATATTATTTTAGTAATTCTTATAGGATCATTATTAAGACTTAAGTCTTAATGATTTATTTGTCTATATAATATCATTACAAGATAGTACATCTTCATTGATCTGCAGAGATCTGCTCCAAAGGGATTTCTTACTACTCAGTGATAGTTATATATGTTTAATAATAATAGGAAAAGCATATTAATAGCAGGAATCATTCCGAAAATGAGTCCCTCACAGCCTTGCTTAGTGAGGGGTCACCTGTCACAGATTATATAATAAACTGAGGCAGGCTACTTCAGGATGATCACCTGATACTTATTAGCTTGTCCCATTATGGCTCCTCACAGTGAATATCCCACCTATATCCATTGTATATTTGTAATTTGTATAAGTGGCAGCTATGGCAACATTTTCTGCTTGAGATCCTGAAGTTATAAAAATATTAAAGATGTCTTCATCTACTCTCTGGCCAGAAAAGATCTTGACAATGATGGAAGCAGCTATGGCACACTAGAAAAAGTTATGATGCTGCCTTATCCACCTGCCCATTCACATTTCATCCCCATTCTTCATATCCCTAGAGGAATTTATGACATATATCAGAGGTTTTCAATGTGTTCCAGAGATGAATGATTCCTAAAGAATCCCTACTGAACATGAATCATGGTTGTAACTAATTTTGAAAGTAAATAATTAATTAATCATAAATATTTTAAGATCATTGTTGGTTTTTATTTTTAACACTCAGATTATTATAAGGGATTTGAGTTTGAATCCCCAGTTACATGTATTTTCTACATGATGTTACTCCCTGTGATCTGGTAACTATCAGTGCCCCTCTTCTTTTCTCAGGTCCTCAGTTTTTTCTGCTCCTCAGCAACATGGCCTGGGTTTCAAAGACCCCTTTTCATCAATGGGCTTCATCCCATTGCTGCATTCTTTCCACCTTCCACTTTTCTCATGACATTTCTTGGAGTCTCTTGGAATGTTTGATTCTCTCCTCTTGCTTTCATGTTAATATGAGACTCAGCCTTGATTCTAGACTCCCTTCTAAATATAGCTATCACATACTAGGGTTGACAAATATAACAAGCAACATATCTGTTACTTATAACAACCTTGATAAATGGGTATCATGACTTTCATGCATAGCATAAGGACATTGTAGTTTAGAAGCATTTAGTCAGTTAATTCACATCAACGTCTTTCTAATATAAAGTCAGCACTGCCTGTACCATTATTACAGTGAGGTTCCTATTTCAAGAGCTTTTATGTATTCCAAAGGTAATGGTTTTAATTCCTCATCACCATAAAGATTTTGCTGATGATTATACACTGTAGGAATACCTTTACAACATAACAACCTAAACACTCTTTGCTATTATCACACCAGGTCAAAACAGTTCATGAATATAGCTCTCATTATATGCTCTTTGAAAGAAAATATCACCTTTTCACATGTTTATAAATTTTATATAAAAAACAATTTCAGACATATGATATACGTAACAGCATAATGTATGTTCTCAATCATTTGCTGACTGGTTCTATTAAAATGCTTATTCAATTTTTCTTTTTTTCTTTTTCTTTTTCTTATTCTACAAATTTTTATTTATTATAAAATAGTTTCTAATTCTTCAGATCACAATAATACACATCATCAATAGAATTATGTGCATAAATTTAAGTTAAAATATTCTTTCTTATAATTAATAAGTTTTAAATGGTTAAGGTAGCTTTATAATATAATCCAAAACTTAGAAGACAGATATTCCATGTTTTCTGTCATCATCTGAGAGAAATTCAATGAGCTATTGGAAGAAAAGAAAGAAGTAGTTAACCATAGCCGAATGGCCGTAAACATTTCCGATATACAGATTAGAAAGAAAAATATCACTTAACATTCTTTCTGCTATTTACCTATTGCTAGTTCAAAATAATCTAAAGGTCATGAAGTTAAAATAAAATTATTTCTTTAGTTTTTACAAGTTACCTTTCTTTAAAAGTTAGAAATAAATATCTCACAGAGCAGAAGTAAATATTTTAAAAGAGCTTAGGTAATAGGTAGGTGACAAAATGTATACTGCCTTTTGTTGTAGATGCCAGTGTCACCATACAGGAGGAAACACAGCACTGTGCTTCCAGGAAGTAATGATGCACCTTTGCTTTCACAACTAACCAGGAAGAGTGCTGACAACACAGCATATTTTATACACAGTTCTTATTTTATTCATTTATATCTGGAGTTTAGTGAAAACTTTCGATATAAACATGGAAGAGGAACAGATCACTGCTGCTTGTCTACAGTTTAAAAATGAAAAATTTTCTACTGACTACAAAGCTAACACTATCATCTTTGGTTCTCTCTTGGGGTCTTCCTGAGACCAAGAGTTTTAAGTTTACAAGTCACTTAAAATGCTTGCATTTGATCTTGGGTCCCAGGTCGCTCAGAGACCAGTCTGAGCAGGTCAGCTCATGGACTCTAAACGGTGACTGAGCAGACTGCAGAAGCAACACAGGTTCGGGGACAGACCCAGCTTAGGGCTCTAGACATCCGGGCACCCTCCCCACCTGAGGAGAGATGTCCCCCTAGGATGGGTTTGCCTGCTGGATGTCCTGAGGAGCCATCTTTGCTCCCAGGTCCCACAGAGACCAGTCTGCACAGGGGAGAGTGTGTACTGCAGAAGTAACACAGCTTCTGGGACAGGCAGAAGCAACCCAGTTTCTGGGACAGAACCAGTTTCAGGCTCCAGATATCCGGGCAACTTCCCGGCCTGAGGAGAGGTGTCTGCCTGGGAGGGCTTCCCTGCCGGAGTTCTTGAGGGAGCCAACTTGGGGTTCTTGGTCCCTCAGAGACCAGTGTGTGCAGGTGAGTGTGCAGGCCGCAGAGGCAACACATCCTCGGAGACAGGCCCTATACCGGACCTTCATCTTTAGCCAAGAGGCAGGTCTGAACACCAGAACTCAGTACACCTTCCTTGCAAGAAGATAGCTTGCCTACAGAGACTACTCTGACCACTGAGACTCAGGAGAGAGCTGGACTCCCAGGACTGCTGACAGAGGCAAAAAAAAAAAAAAAAAAAATCACAGGAGAAACAAGCTCCAACCAGAGACAACTATAACAACCAACTCTAGAGATAACCAGATGGCAAAAGGCAAATGTAAGAATCTTAATAACAGAAACCAAGACCACTCACCTTCATCACAATCCAGCACTTCCACATCAGCCAGTCCTAGATACCCAACACACCCGAAAAGCAAGACTCAGATTTAAAATTATATCTCATGGTGATGGTAGAAGACATTAAGAAGGACATTAATAACTCATTTAAAGAAATGCAGGAGAACAATGCTAAATAGGTAGAAGTCCTTAAAGAGGAAGGACAAAAAATCCCTTAAAAAACTACAGGTAAGAACAATAGGTAATGGAATTGAACAAAACTATTCAGGACCTAAAAAGGGAAGTAGAAACAATAAAGAAAACCCAAAAGGAGACAACTCTGGAGATGGAGATCCTAGGAAAGAAATTAGGAACCATAGATATAAGCATCAGCAACAAAATACAAAAGATGGAAGAGAGAATTTCAGGTGCAGAAGATTCCATAGAGAACATGGGAACAACAATCAAAGAAAATGCAAAATGCAAAAAGATCCCAACTCAAAACATCCAGGAAATCCAGGACACAATGACAAGACCAAACCTATGGATAATAGGAGTAGACAAGAATGAAGATTTTCAACTTAAAGGGCTAGCAAATATCTTCAACAAAATAATAGAAAAAAACTACCCATCTAAAGAAAGAGATGCCCATGATCATACAAGAAGCCTACAGAACTCCAAGTAGACTGGACCAGAAAAGAAATTCCTTCTGACACATAATAATCAGAACAATAAATGCACTAAATAAAAATAGAATATTAAAAGCAGTAAAGGAAAAGGTCAAGTAACATATAAAGGCAGGCCTATTAGAATCACACCAGACTTCTCACCAGAGACTAGGAAAGCCAGAAGATCCAGGACAGATGTTATTAAGAGAACACAAATGCCAGCCCAGGCTACTAGACCCAGCAAAACTCTCAATTACCATAGGTGGAGAAATCAAAGTATTCCATGATAAAACCAAATTCACACAATATCTTTCCATGAATCCAGTCCTTAAAGGATAATAAAGGGAAGCCACCAACACAAGGACGGAAACTACAGCCTAGAAAAAAGAAAAAAAGTAATCCTTCAACAATCTGAAAAGAAGACAGCCCCAGGAACAGCATCCCAACTTTAACAACAAAAATAACAGGAAGCAACTATTACTTTTCTTTAATTTCTCTTAACAGCAATGGACTCAATTCCACCATAAAAAAGACATAGACTAATAGACTGGCTGCACAAACAGGACCCAACATTTTGCTCCTTACAGGAAACCTACCTCAAGGACAAAGACAGACACTACCTTAGGGTGAAAGGCTGGAAAACAATTTTCCAAGCAAATGGTCCAAAGAAACAAGCTGGAGTAGCCATTCTAATATCAGATAAACTTGACTTTCAACCCAAAGTTATCAAAAAAGACAAGGAGTGGCACTTTATACTCATCTAATGTAAAATCAAGCAAGATGAACTCTCAATTCGGAATATGTATGCTCCGAATACAAGGGGCATTCACATTCACTAATGAAACTGTAGTAAAGCTCAAAGCACACATTGCACCTCACACAATAATAGTGGGAGACTTTAAAACCCCACTTTCATCAATGGACACATCCTGGAAACAGAAACTAAACAGAGACACATGGACACTAACAGAATTCATGAAACAAATGTATTTAATAGATATCTACAGAACATTTTACCCTAAAACAAAGGATATACATTGTCCTCAGCACCACATGGTACCTCTTCCAAAATTGACCATATAATTGGTCACAAAACAGGTCTCCAAAGATACAAAAATATTGAAATTGTCCCATGCATCCTATCTGACAACCATGGACTAAGGCTGATCTTCAATAACAACATAAATAACAGAAAGCCAACATTCACTTGGAAACTGAACAAAACTCTATTCAATGATTCCTTGGTCAAGGATGAAATAAAGAAAGAAATTAAAGACTTTCTGGAGTTTAATGAAAATAAAGCCACAACATGTCCAAACTTATGGGACACAATGAAGGAGGTCCTAAGAGGAAAATTCGTAGCCCTGAGTGCCTCCAAAAAGAAACTAGAGAGAACATATACTAGCAGTCTGACAGCACACCTAGAAACTGTAGAACTAAAGGAAGCAAATTCACCCAAGAGGAGTAGAAGGCAGGAGATAACCAAACTCAGGGCTGAAATCAACCAAGTAGACACAAAAAGAACTATTCAAAGAATCAACCAAACCATGAGCTTTTTTTTTTTTTTTTGAGAAAATCAACAAGATAGATAAACCCTTAGCCAGACTAACTAGAGGGCACAAGGATAGTATACCAATTAACAAAATCAGATATGAAAAAGGAGACATAACAACAGTACCTGAGGAAATCCAAAACATCATCAGATCCCACTACAAAGGCTATACTCAACAAAACTAGAAAACCTGGATGAAATGGACAACTTCCTAGACAGATACCTGGTAGCAAAGTTAAAACAGGATCAGATTAACAATCTAAACAGTCCCATTTTCCCTAAAGAAATGGAAACAATCATCAACAGTCTCCCAACCAAAAAAAGCCCAGGAAAAGATGGTTTTAGTGCAGAATTCTATCAGATCTTCAAAGTAGACCTAATTTCAACTCTCCTCAAGCTATTCCACAAAATAGAAACTCAAGGTACTCTACCCAATTCATTCTATGAAGCCACAATTACTCTGATATCTAAACCACACAAAGATCCAACAAAGAAAGAGAACTTCAGACCTATTTCTCTCATGAATATTGATACAAAAATAGTCAATAAAATCCTTGCAAACGGAATCCAAGAACACATCAAAACGATCATCGGTCATGATTAAGTAGGCTTCAGCCTAGGAATGCAGGGATGGTTTAATATATGGAAATTCATTAACATAATCCACTAAATAAACAAAATGAAAGACAAAAACCACATGATCATCTCATTGGATGCTGAGAAAGCATTTAACAGAATCGAACAGCCTTTCATGATAAAACTTGAAAAGACCAGGAAATCAAGTCCCATACCTAAACATAATAAAAGCAATATACAGCAAACCAGTAGCCAACATCAAACTAAATGGAGAGAAGCTGGAAGCAATCCCACTAAAATCAGGGACTAGACAATGATGCCCACCTTCTCTCTACCTATTCAATATACTACCCAAATAGCTAGCCAGAGCATTTCAAAAACAAAAGGAGATCAACGGGATACAAATTGGAATGGAAGAAGTCAAAATATCACTGTTTGCAGATGATATGATAGTATATATAAGTGACCCCAAAAATTCTACCAGAGAACTCCTAAACCTAATAAACAGCAGTACAGCAGCTGGATATAAAATTAACTCAAACATATCAATGGCCTTTCTCTACACAAAGGATAAATAGGTGAGAAAGAAATTAGGGAAACAACACCCTTCACAATAGTCACAAACAATATAAAATATCTTGGTGTGACTCTAACTAAGGAAGTGAAAGGTCTGTATGACAAGAACTTCAAGTCCCTGAAGAAAGTAATAGAAGAAGATCTCAGAAGATGGAAAGATCTCCCATGCTCATGGATTGGCAGGATTAATATAGTCAAAATGGCTACCCTGCTGAAAGCAATCTACAGATTCAACGAAATCCCCATCAAAATTCCAACTCAATTCTTCACTGAGTTAGAAAGGGCAATTTGCAAATTCGTGTTTAATAATTAAAAACCTAGGATAGCAAAAACTAGTCTCAACAATAAAAGAACCTCTGGGGGAATCACCATGCCTGACATTAAGCTGTACTACAGAGCAATTGTGATTAAAAAAAAGAAAAAACAAACCTGCATGGTACTGGTGCAGTGACAGACAAGTAGATCAATGGAATAGAATTGAAGACCCAGAAATGAATCTACACACCTATGGCCACTTGATCTTTGACAAGGGAGCTAAAACCATGCAGTGGAAAAAAGACAGCATTTTCAACAAATGGTGCTGGCACAACTGTTTATCATGTAAAAGAATGTGAATTGATCCATTCTTATCTCCTTGTACAAAGCTCAAGACTAATTGGATCAATGACCTCCACATAAAACCACAGACACTGAAATTTATAGAGGAGAAATTTGGGAAAACCCTCAAAGATATGGGCACAGGGGAAAAATTCCTAAACAGAACAGCAATGGCTTGTGCTGTAAGATCAAAAATTGACAAATGGGACCTTAGAAAATTGCAAAGTTTCTGTAAGGCAAAAGACTCTGTTGAAGAAGACAAAAAGGCCACCAACAGATTGGGAAAGGATCTTTACCAATACTAAATCTGCTAGGGGACTAATATCCAATATCCACAAAGAGCTCAAGAAGCTGGACTCCAGGAAAATGAATAACCCCATTAAATGTAGGGTACAGAGGTAAACAAAGAATTCTCAACTGAGGAACACTGAATGGCTGTGAAACACCTGAAAAATGTTCAACATCCTTAATCATGAGGGAAATGCAAATTAAAACAATATTGAGATACCACATCACACCAGTCAGAATGGCTAAGTTCAAAAATTCAGGTGACAGCAGATGCTGGCGAGGATGTGGAGAAAGAAGAACACTCCTCCATTGCTGGTGGGATAGCAAGTGTGTAAAACCAATCTGGAAGTCAGCGTGATGGTTCCTCAGAAAATTGGACACAGTACTACTGGAGGATCCAGCAATACCTCTCTTGGACATATACCCAGAAAATATTCCAACTGGTAAAAAGGACAAATGCTCCACTATATTCATAGCAGCCTTATTTATAATAGTTAGAAGCTGGAAAGGACCCAGATGTTGCTCAAGAGAGGAATGGATACAGAAAATGTGGTACATTTACACAAAAGGGTACTACTCTGTTATTAAAAACAATGAATTTATGAAGTTATTAGGCAAATGGATGTATCTGGAGGATATCATCCTTAGTGAGGTAACCCAATCACAAAAGAAGTCATTAGATATGCACTCACTGATCCGTGGATATTAGCCTAGAAACTTGGAATACCCAAGATACAATTTGCAAAGCACAAGAAAATCAAGAAGGAACATCAGCGTGTGGATACTTCATTCCTCCTTAGAATAGGGAACAAAATATGCATGAAAGGAGTTACAGAGACAAAGTTTGGAGCTAAGACGAAAGAATGGACTATCCAGAGACTACCCCACCAGGGGATCTGTCACCAAACTCAGGCATTATTGCATAGGACAGCAAGAGTTTGCTGAAGGGACCCTGATATAGCTCTCTCTTGTGAGGCTATGCCAGTGCCTGGCAATACAGAAGTGGATGCTCACAGTCATCTATAGGATGGAACACAGGGCTCCCAATGAAGAAGCTAGACAAAGTACTACAGGCTCTGAAGGGGTCTGCAACCCTATAAGTGGAACAACAATATGAACTAACAAGAACCCCCAGAGCTCATGTTTCTAGCTGCATATGTAGCAGAAAATGGCCTAGTAGGCCATCATTGGGAAGAAAGGCCCCTTTGTCTTGCAAACTTTATATGCCCCAATACAAGGGGATGCCAGGGCCAAGAAATGGGAGTGGGTGGGTAGGGGAGCAGGGCGGGGGGATGGTAGAGGGAATTTTCGGGTTAGCATTTGAAATGTAAATTAAGAAAATATCTTTAAAAAATGAAAAAAATGCTTGCATTCACTCATTAAAAATGAGAAAATCTCTGTCTTTCTTTCCATGCTATGGTATTACTTTTATAAAATGTTTCAATACTCTTTCAGGTTAAAACTAAATATTTCATGGAAAAGAGTATCACTTTTAACCGTTACATGTTTATGTGCTAAAATTTGTGCAATTTAGACTATGTTGATATTCCACCTATTCAACGTGTCTTTCTAAAACTCTCCCAGTTCCTCTAAGTACTCAGTTCTTTTTTTTATTTTTATATATACTTGATATAGAGTCGCCAAACACAAAATCTATTGTGGATTCCAAGAAGTGCTTGCTGACAGGAGACTGATAGAGCTGTCAGACCCTGACAAATACAGAGGAAGAAGGTCACAGCCAATCTTTGAACTGAACATGGGGTCTCCAAGTTCCACGGAGTTGAAGGAGCTGAAGAGTTTTGCAACCCAACATCAATACCAACCGAGCAGATCTGCTAGAGTTCCCAGGGACTAAACCACCAACCAACGATTACACATGGAGGGACCCATGGCTCCAGCTTCATATATAGCAGAAGATGGCCTTGTAAGGCATAAATGGGAGGAGAGGCCCTTGGTCCTATGAAGGCTTGATGTCCAAGTGTAGGGGAATGCCAGGGCAGGGTGGTGGGAGTGGTTGGGTGGGTGGAAGAACACTCTTATAGAAGCAAGGAGAGGGGTGATATAGGGGGTTTCAGGGATACAAACCAGGAAATTTTGTAATATAAATTGCTGTTGGGCTTAGGGACCAGAGCTGCCTTCATGAGTTTTCAGCACCATCTGATGTCGAACACGCAGGCTCTAACTTCAAAAATGCATGCCAGGAAAAGAAGAAAAAAGACCAACTTTGTTTAGGAGCTCCTGCTTCATCCACTTAACAAATCGGTGTATAAATTAAAGAATCTTCATTTGTAGAACCCTTCTATTTAAATACTTGCAAACAAAACACTAGTATATTTGATAGCTTCTATTATTTTGTTGTTACCTAATAGTTTCTTTTATGCTTTAGCACACACAAGGCTTACATGTGAAATAAAGTGGAATAATGATCAATATCATAGTAGTTAATGATATTTTGCATTTGGCACATAGTATTACCTCCCAAGTAAGTATATTAAATGCCTTATCTATTTTATCTATATAATGTTAATTAGTAATCATTAACACTTTACCCTGAATACCATATACCTTAGCTGTTGGGGATGGATTTTTATTCTTTGTTGAAGAAATGGACATGCTATATAATATTCAAATGTAGTCCATTTAAGTAAATATTGAGCCACTTTACAAATGACAATATGAGGCTTAATGATCCAAACCCATTTTCCTGAGTAAAGTGCACAACTGTGATTCAAAGGTAGATTATTTTTCTCTAATTCTAATGTTCTGAGGGAAAAAATATCAGTTCTTTAGTATTATTACTATATTAAAAGCTTTTAATCATGACAAATCTAAAACATCATAGTAAGCTGAACTTTACATAGGTAAACTTATTACTTAAATTACATTTAGACTTAGGTAATTTCACATACATGAGTCCAGCCACTGAGGTGTCTGTTTTGGAGTCAAATCATCAAATCACAATCTGTGATAGTTAGTTTGTTAAATTGAGTTGGTAAGAAGAAATAATCCTGAACACCAGTAGGAAATTGATAGTAATCTCACATATTCAAGAGATAATAATGCTTTGAGAAGATTTTCTATTGAAAGAATAGATTACAGAACTTACTTACGGAAAGGAATATTATCTATTTGCCATTTATTCAGCATATTGAGCTTTTGTCTGTGGCTTTAAGGAAGTATGGTGGCTGAAGACACAAATCTAGAGTGACTCTGAAGATGAAATCTGAGTCCACTGAGATAATTGTGTAGGGGGCAAGGTATTCTTAGAACTTCCATTTTCACATTAATAAAAACAGTATTTCTGTGAAAATTCAATTGAATACTATGCATGAAGCCTTTCAAAGTTCCTGGGTACTAAGTAGTCAGTGTGCCTTTGCTACTTTATTAGTATTCATTTTTCTGCACTCAGAAATTAATTTTAAATAGTAAGTGTTTAAGTTTATTTTAAAATAAATCAGTGGCACTTTTGTTTGAATTATATTGATGATATTCTCTAAATGCCTGGTTTTCATATCATTTGATTAAGCATTTATATTTTAGGTGAAATTGCGTCACTCTCTTATTCTACTCCTGCACACATACATGCTCTCTCTGTCTGTCTGTCTGTCTCCGTCTGTCTGTCTGTCTGTCTGTCTGTCTGTCTCTCTCTCTCATACACACACACACACACACACACACACACACACACACACACACACACACACGAATAAACATGCATGCAAACCCATACATATACATCTTCACTGTTCTTTTTGCCTGCCTGTCACTCAAGCTGTTAGGTCAATTTGGAAAAACAATTATTCTTTGTAAACCCAGATAGGCACAATTTTAATTGTTGTCTTTGTAACTGAAGTGCTTAATATTTTATGCAGAGACCCTGATCTTGCAGTCTTTTTCTGGGTAAGATACACAAGGATTTTGGTGGTCAGATTGGTTTGCTGAGTAGACACTGAAAACATATACTAAAGACAGAGGACTTTGTCTCTGTTCAGCTCAGATTACATACACACACTGTTCCTGGTTCATTCTGCCATCACTTCATCTCCTGTCTTCTTTGTGTGCTTGTAAGGTAACACATTTCTTATAGTGTCAGCCTGTCTTTATTTATATTTTCTTTTATGCATTTTTTTATGTATAGGCTCATTAGTCTTTCTTTCTTTCACTGAAGCTTGCAAAGCGTGAAGTGTTTAAATAGATAAGATATAATTGGGACTGACTGCACCCAATGTAGATCACACAAAAATTCTTCAATAAGAGCAAGCCCCTGTATTGTTTAAAGATGGAAGGATAAATTGGATGTAGTGCAACCAATGATCTAATAACTTTTAAGACTTAAAGGATTCAGTAATTTTACAACAGTTACTTGCTAAGGTGACAAACAAATATAATCTGTGAGTCCTTTTGTTTTGAATTGTTTGTTTGTTTGGTTGGTTGGTTTGATGGTATGCAAAAGTAGAGACCCTAAATAAACTTGTGTTTCTTTCCCAGGGTAGTGGTTTGAACTTAAGTGGGAATAATTACCAATAAAGATTTCTGCTATAAATATGTATCACCTTATATCTGGGTCATAATTGTAAGTATAGTATATGACCTATATGAAAAATGATTCATTCAAAAAAATTAAATAACTACTCAAACTAATTGGATTGATATGACATTTAAAAATTACTTCAAAGAAAGGACTGTATGTGAGTGATGAGGACAGTATATTCAGTAAGTAACAAGTAGTTTTCAGCTTCAGTTTACTCTCTCAATTTTAGTGAGGGCTTAAGTAGAAATGTTTATATATATTCGTGTGTTCCTGTGTGTGTGTGTGTGTGTGTGTGTGTGTGTGTGTGTGTGGTGTTAAGAATACAATGCTGTAAACATTTAAATGCTTGCAACTATGTTTATTATAAATATATAATGCTGCACATGCCACATATTTTCATTGTCAGGATGACTCATGATATGTACAGAATTTAATTAAAATAATTTTATAATAAACAACTACACCTGGATAGACAAGTTCCCAATTAATTCATTATCAAGACCCTTTCCTCCATTGTTGTTTTCCCTTACAAGGAAAATTTTAGTAAATGCATTATGTTATATTTTAAAGTAATTTATTATAATATATATGTTACTTTAGAAGGAAATAATACATTGTCTTTATAAGACACATTTTGCTTATTTATTTTGCATACCTTTGTCAAGATCAAAGGAAAATTTACAGTAGTCTGTTCTCCTTTTCTACCATTTTGGTCCCAGGAATCAAACTAAAATTGTAAAGCTAGGCAGCAGGCATTTTCCAATGCTGAGGCATCTTATAGGCTTAGAAAATGGTAAATTCTAGATATAAAAATGTAACACCTATTACTTATTCAAGTTCTTTTTTATGCATTTTAGAAGTTTCATTGTTTCTATGTGAAGTGTTACAAATATATAGTTAAACTTATTCTTATACATAGACATTTGTTTCTGTTGTTAATAGTATCAATTTAAATAATGAATATTTGTATTGCTGAACTTGTGCAATAGTTTGATTTTTATACCTAAGAATTTTTTAAGGTTACCTTATGCCGGCTAAATCTATATGAATATAAATGACATGTTCATAGGCATAACAATACACTCTGCAAAGGCAATTCTCCAATCTTTCTGTTTTCAGTTATGACCCATTTTCTCCATGGAGGCTTTGTGTGATGCAATGTTTAAATTTAAATGACAGTTTTAGTGTAATCTTCACTGTGCCTATGATAACAGAACTGTTTTCAATCTTTGTCATCTTGCTTGCTAATCATTTATAATGAAGCAATGCAGGAATTTTGTCATTTTTTTATAAAAATAATTTAAATATCTGTGTTCATGCATATCTCAGGTGACTATAACTAGGCCATTTTCATGTACTTATTTGTTATGATACCTGCATAATAGAAATAACTTCTGAAATACATTGAATTGAAGTATGAAGCCCTTTAACAAGTAAGATCCTTCATCCTTCTTCAGAGATATCTCCACAGCAGGCTTCAAAGAGACTCTCCAGGATGAAAATCATGACGGGCACTTTCAAATTCCCAAATCTTATATAACATATTACATATTTATTTGAGTTTTTTTAAAGTAATGATAAGTTATGTCAAAAATGAAAAAACTGTATTTCTCTTAAATACAGCTCTAAAGGACAAATGGTGCTTTATTCTGAGTTGTTTAAAAAACAGTGATATTTTTACATAATTCTAAATGAATAAACATCAGCAACAAAATTATATATTTAAGTGTGTATAGATACATATATATTTATAGGATTTTCTAATTAGTGTGAAGATATATGGAAAGAGTAGATAATACTAAACAATAATGCATGAGCTACACATTAACATGACACAGATACCAAGTAAAATAAAAGTATCTCAAACTGTATTAGAAGTAGAGCATAGTCTTTGTAGATTATGAATTGCAAAAGATGTGCATGAAATCACAGAGGCCTATATAAATACGTGCTGAGAGAGGAAGATAGAAGGGAAGTAGAGATGGGGAACAGGGAAAAGAAAAGATCAGTAGAGAGGAAGGAATGGAGTGAGACAGACAGACAGACTGACAGAGAGACAGAGAGAAGAGAATGCTGAACCCATGAAAATATTACCCTGACTCTCCTGTTTTACCACCATGTAATGTTTTGGCAAAGAATGCAGCTTCTTTTTGCCATTATCCTAAAAATGTTTCAGAGGCTAAATTGAAGAATTTTTCATTAATGACATTGGCAGAGCAAATTTAAAGGCAGCCTAGTAATGATGGTCGTACTGTTGTCACTGACCACTCTTACACAGATCTATAATAAAAAGGAGAAAATAGAACAAAGAAGAATGCAAAATGTACTGTTTGAAGATAGAAAACAACACCAGGAAATGTAATGTTGGAGCCAAGCCCTCTGCAGCAGGGGACAAAATGTTTAAAGGAAAACTCAACACTAAATGGAATAAAGGTAGTGGTAACCTCAGGGCAAGACTTTACACAGCTGAGCTTCAACTTGTGTAAGGGAATTTGAAGAATGACCATCCATAGATTGCTCACCTGGGGATCCATCCCATATACAACCACCAAACCCCGACACTATTGTGGATGCCAACAAGAGCTTGCTAACAGGAGCCTGATATAGCTCTCTCCTGAGAGGATCTACCAGTGCCTGACTAATACAGAAGTGGATTCTCCCAGACATCCATTGGATGGAGCACAGGGAAAGTACACATCCAATGAAGGAGCTAGAGAAAGTACCCAAAGAGCTGAAGAGGTTTTCAGCCCCATAGGAGGAACAACAATATGAACTAACCAGAGCTCCCTGGGACTAAACTACCAACAAAAGGAAACACATGGTGGGACTCATGGCTCTAGCTGCTTATGTAGCAGAGGATGACCTAGTCAGTCATCAATGGGTGGAGAGGCCCTTAGTCCTATGCCCCAGAATAGGGGAATGTCAGGGCCAAGGTACAGGAACGGGTGGGTTGGTGAGCAGGGAATTGGGGGCAGGGATAGGGATTTTTCAGAGGAGAAACCAGGTAAAGAGATAACATTTGAAATGTAAATAAAGAAAATATCTAATAAAAAAGAAAAAAGAGGAAAAAAAAGAGAAAAAAAAGCTTAAGCAGTGAAGGAAATCAAGATACTGGAAGCTTATGCAAATATAAGTCAAGTTCCAAGTCCCAGCAAATAGAACTTGGCAGAAGGTTTTGTTCATGTTGTTTTACCCTTATTACTAATGATAATAGAAAGATGGGGTAGAATTTTCCTACATAGTTTTGGAGAAGCTAAACAGCTAGCTATGAATCTATGACACTATGAGGATATGAAGATGAAGAGCAGAATTCTTTGGAGATTCCAAGACGTTAGAGATGCCAGAGTCATGGAAGACATGCCAGGAAGTGCTGCAGGCTCTGTGAGGAAGCAGCTGAAGTGAGAGAAGTATGTTATACTTCACAAAGCTTTTGAAAAGAAAATTTACATCAGAAACTAGGAAATGTGGAGTTTTTGCCAAAACTTTTCAGTCTTACTTTGGTCTCTTATTCTGTTCCCTTTTCTCACATTTTGGATATATAGTATATATTCTATACCAGTATATATTGAAAGTATATGATCTGATTTTGAATCACTATTTTACAGATGATTATGAAAATATTTGAAGGTAAACCAAATGCATTTTGCATTATGATATGACTAAACCCTATGGGGACAGAGAGTGTAATATCATGGTTTTAATAAGATGTCCTCAGTAGGCTCTAATATTTTCATGATTACTTCTCATTGATGAACTATTTGGAATGGTTATGAGTAGATATGTCTTTGCTGAAGGTCGTGTGTCCTTGTATAAGTAGATGAGTCATTGGGGTTAAACTTTGAAGTTACAAAAACCCATAGTAGGTCCATCTGTCTGCCTGCTGCCTGGGGATGAATGTGTAAAACTCTCAGAAACTCTTCCATTTTGATAATAGACTAATCCTCTAAATTGTAAACAAGCCCCCAATTAACTACTTGCTTTTATAAGAGCTGCCTGAGTCATAGTCTCTTTCCAGCAATAAAATCCCTACAAAAGATGAATTATATATCTAATAAATGAAAATATCTGTGTATTAATTCTGAATATAGGTGATTGAGGGAAGGGTACAATATATGAGATAAATGCTTTATGAAGAAATTATTTTTTAAAATAAGACTAGAATTATGATTTGTAGAAAAGTAGTCCACCTATCATAAAATGGAAATCATGATGTTTAAATAAGGATTTTGTGTTTGCTATAGCAATACGAGTCTGATAAAGCTAAAACACACAGAATTAGCCTGTGAATATTGAAAAGTAAGAGGACTCAGAGCTCCAATTACTATTTCCTGCTCTCTGTTCTTAGCTTTATCCTTTTTCTTTTTCAAAAGATTCTCAAGGGTTTCAATAGTGTAATTCACCAGACAGAGAGAGAAAGAGAGAGAGAGAGAGAAAGAGAGAGAGAGAGAGAGAGAGAGAGAGAGAGAGAGATTAGAAACAGGAGAGTCAGTGGCTGTAGAGACAAGACCATATTCATACTTTTATTTTATTATTTTATTATCCATAATACTTATTATTGTTAAGAAAATTCTTTCTATCCTTTATAATTGCCTTCCTCCCTTTCCCACCTCCTTATAAATGCTAGTATTTTAAAAGTATGATATTATAAACAGACTGTGTGATTATGGTTTGCACAACTGTGAAGATAATGCCCCAAGTGTACAAGGCACATTTTCAGATACTCTAACTTACAATTATGCTGGTATATTAAATGAATTATATTACCTTTTTCTTTCAAGTCTGAAGAACTCTTCCCAGATTTTTCTTTTTTCATTTCTAGAAGAGATCATGAGAAAGAAATCAGAAAACAACCTATTATTTTATTATAAGATTTTTTTTTTTTTGCAAGTTCTGTTTAGGAGTGCTTTAAACATAGGAGGACCTTTTCATTGATATTCAAAATCTAGCTGTCTTCTGATCTACATTAGATTATATAGTCCTAACAGGTTGCAGCTAAGAATACACTTATATATATAAATAGACACATGCATGAAATAATAATTACTGAAAAGGAGACTACATATTTGAAGGGGAGAGAGGAGGCACACATGGAAGCTTTGAGAGGGAAGAAAGGGGAGGGAGAAATATAATTAAATTATAACAAAAATAAAAGTTAAAAACACTACAGGTGATATTATATGAAATCCAGCATCATATGTTAACTATGTATGAGATAATGTCAGGTACTGTGTTGTCAAAAATCCAATAGGACACATGTTTTCTTAGTCCTTATACTGCCATGAGAAGTTTAAACAATTTCTGTCCATTATAATTACCTTCCTCCCTTTCCCACATCCTTATAAATGCTAGCATTTTAAAAGTATGATATTATAAACAGACTGTGTGTAGAGAAAGGCCCAGAAACTTAGAATATGCAAGATACAATTTGCAAAACACAAGAAAATCAAGAAGAGGAAAGACCAATGTGTGGATACTTCATTCCTCCTTAGAATAGGGAACCAAATACCCATGAAAGGAATTACAGAGACAAAGTATGGATCTAAGACAAAAGGATGTACTATCCAGAGACTACCCGACCCAGGGATCCATCCCACAATCAGCCACCAAACCCAGACACTATTGCAAATGCCAGCAAGATTCTGCTGAAGGGACCCTGATATAGCTATCTCAAGTGAGGCTATGACAGAGACTGGCAAATACAGAAGTGGATACTCACAGTCATATCTAGAATGGAACACAGGGCCCCCAATGGAGGAGCTAGTGAAAGTACCCAAGCAGCTGAAAGGGTCTGCAACCTTATAGGTGGAACAACAATATGAACTAACCAGTACCCCCAGAGATTGTGTCTCTAGCTGCATATGTAGCAGAAGATGGCCTAGTTGGCCATCATTTGGAAGAGAGGCCCCTTGGTCTTGCAAACTTTATATGCCCCAGTACAGGGGAATGCCAGGGCCAAGAAGTGGGAGTGAGTGGGTAGGGAAGCAGGGCGGGGGGAGCTTATAGGGAACATTTGGGATAGCATTTGAAATGTAAATAAAGAAAATATCTAATAAAAATAATTTAAAAACCCCAAAATAAAAAATAAAAAATAAAACAAAACAAAACAAAAACAGACTGTGTGATGATGGTTTACACAACTGTGAAGATAATGCCCAAAATGTACAAGGCACATTTTCAGATACTCTAACTAACAATTATGCTGGTTTATTAAATGAATTATATTACCTTTTTCTTTCAAGTCTGAAGAACTCTTCCCAGATTTTTCTTTTTTCATTTCTAGAAAAGATCATGAGAAAGAAATCATAAAACAACCTATCATTTTATCATAAGATATTTTTTGCAAGTTCTGTTTAGGAGCGCTTTAAACATCGGAGGACCTCTTCATTGATATTCAAAATCTAGCTGTCTTCTGATCTAAATTAGATTATATGGTCTAAACAGGTTTCTTTAAGAATACATTTTTATGTATAAGTAGACACGTGCATGAAATAATAATTACTAAAAAGGAGACTACATATTTGAAGGGGATAAAGGAGGCGCACATGGGAGTTTTGAGAGGGAAGAAAGGGGAGGGAGAAATATAATTAAATTATAACAAAACAAAAGTTAAAAATACTATAGGTGATACTATTTGCAATCCAGCATCATATGTTAGCTATATATGAGATAATGTCAGATTCTGTGTTGTCAGAAATCCTATAGGACACATATGTTTTCTTAGTCCTTCTACTGCCATGAAAAGTTTAAACAATTTTCCCAGTCTTGTGATTTAGGACTCCTGCCACTTAAACTAGCTTTCCTTGGTTTAAGTTCAACATCAAAAATACTAAAGGCTTTAGACACATAGTACAAAGGCAGATTTGGAGAATGACACGTCTTAGAGTAAGAGTAACTTGGAAGATTTCTGCTGAGATAAGATAGAAAGATGAAGACATTTTAGACAAATAGGGAATTCTAGGCTGGACAGGTTCATCAACAAAACTTTGGCTACGTAAGTTATTTGTAAGCAACAGAATGCTGTAATAGTAATACTGTGCAACCTGAGAGCCAACTCTGACATGGCCATGCCATTTCCATCTTGAAAATCTAGAGACAGCAGCTCTGAGAATTTCAGCTAAATAAATTCAAGTTCTGACACCATACTGAAAAGTGTATGTAAAAATGAGCAGGTACTTTTTCTTATTGGGGTGTTAGAAACCAGCTAGCATTCATTGTCAGTCAAGGAGGAAAAATCTTGATATACACAATAGTGAGAGATTTCAAAACACTTTTACAAACCTGATATTTAATTGCAATTTTATTAGTTACCTCAGTGAAAATCATTTAGTTTATCTTTTTCTGAATTCTGTTTAAATTACACACAAAATCAAGCAAATGTCAAAACAATTAAATTGTATTCTCCACATACAGCTAGTGAATGAAATAATAGTTACTTGAGTAAAAAATATTGTATCATATCTCTTTTTAGACATGGAAAGGATTTATTAAATCTATATTTTAAAATTTACAAATGAGAAAAACCCTTGCAAGTTTATCTTTAGGTAAGAAGAATTCTACTGGACAGCAAATACCATCTTAACTGTGTAACTGAACGCAAATATATGCTGTGTCTCTTTAAGTTGAGAATGTTTCTTAGGTCTAGAGTATTATAATATTCCAGTAAGTGAGATCCAAAACACAAGAATTAAAAATCAATAATTTTGAAATATATTATGTTAGCAAGATCCTGCAAAACAGATAATTCAGAAGGGAACTGAAGAAATTGGTTGATGTAGCTTATACACAAAGGTTATTGTAGTGAAGCAAGTCTATCAATAAATGAAAATATTAATATAACTACTATCATGTTATTTTTAATTACCAAAAACCCAAAATCCTATTTGTTCTTCAAATAGATTGACTTTACTTAGTGGCCAAACTGAGTACATAAAAGGACAATAAAACAAAAGTTAAAAATACTTCCCATAAAGATACATCAGATTTTTATTTTAAAATAAAACACTATTGTGTTCTAAAATTTAGCTATATGTTTCATACATACTAATAAACCATACTGACATACCATTCATAGTATTAAGAACAGCAATTTGAAATTATACATTCTATTGCTTTATATTTAAAGATAATATTTATAGATTGTGATTTAAAAAGTACATTGAACAATACGAATATGAGTAAAGATTTTTCAGTTTGACCTAGAAACACTCATTTGCAGTGAATCCAGGAATGTTTTATTGAGTCTGAACATGACTGAAAGAAGAAAACTGATATTAGTTTTTCTTCTAACTCTATCCTGCAGGTCAAATGGATAGATATGAATAGTATTTCACTTTATTAGATTTAAATAAAATGCTCATGGAAGAGGCAAAAGAGTAAAAACAATAATGAATGTCATAAGAGAGGAAAGTGACTTATCATTCTTCTCGGAAAAAGTATAACAGTTTCCATCCCAAACAAGAAGTATTCAAGTGTTTTAAAGGAAACAGCAATTATTTCATTATTTATTGCTCAAAATGATCATTTTTAGTAAGAATTTGATACACATATTGTGTGTTCTCTAAAAATATTTTCAAAATATGTAATAATAATTCAATTACAATTTTTTATTTGACTACATTCCCATCTTGTTGTATTTTGTTAGCCTTAGAACCTAATTTGGATTTATAAATCTTTGTGTTTTATGTTTTAAAAATAAAATTTTTGCAACCTTGATCTGTGAATGACAATTCATTTAAAACTCATAGGAAAATTTACTTGACAAAATGTTCTCCGTCCTTGGAGACTCTGGTGATATGTCGTCTGACAGGACCTTGTAAACAAAGGAAATTATAGTGGTTTTGAAACGTAGTCAACATAATCAGACTGGAGAGACAGTGAATTTTCAGACGACTGTCCCATCATGGTGCAAACAAAACTGAAAAACTTCCTTTAAGCACAGGAACGCTGGGGTGCACTTGCGCTTTGGATATCCAACATATACTATAGTCTGAGAATTCAAGCAGCTGATGAGTGTGGACCATATCTAAGGTATATTTTGCCCCCCCAGATGAAAAAAAGTTTCTTCTCAATCCACTTGACATTGTAAATCATTTGACTAGCTCTTTTTTCTAATTAGATAGAACTCTTCAAATTGGTTTAAAGATGTCACCTGAAGTAATTTGAATGCTCAAGTTTTTGACAAAATTCTCAACCATTACCCAACAGACTAGAGATTTCTTTGCACATGCTTATTGTGATGGCAGAATCACCTTTAGCCGAACACTTCTGGATCTGGCATGGCTCTGTATGGGGAGGTGTGACTAAATTCCTGCCCCTGGAGCATCGACAGACCCTTGACCCCACGACCCACACATGTGCTGGTGGTAACTGTTGCCCAGAAGTTGATTTGCTGTCTTTACTCCTCTACCTTTTTAAATTTGTATTTCAAATGATATCCCCCTTCCCAGTTTTTGCTCTGCAACTCCCCTATCTGATCCCCCAATACCCTGCTTCTATGAGGGTGCTCCCACAGCTACCTACCCACTCCTGCCTCCCTCACTGCCCTAACATTCCTCTAAACTGGGGCATCAAGCCTTCAGAGGACCAAAGCTTTTCCCTCCCATTGATGGCAGATAAGGTCCCTTCAGCTCCTTTAGTCCTTCCCTTAACTCCTCCACTGGGGTTCCTGTGCTCAGTTGGATGATTGGTTAGGACCCTCCAAATCTGAATTGGCAGAGCCTCTCATGAGACAGCTGTATCAGGTTCCTGTCAGCAAGCACTTCTTGGCATCTACAATAATTTCTTTGTTTGGTGTTTGCATGTAGGATGGATCCCCAGGTGGGACAGTCACAGGATAGCTTTTCCTTCAGTCTTTGCTCCATTCTTTGTCCCTGTATTTCATATAGACAGGAGCAATTCTGGGTTAAAATTTTGGAGATGAACGGGTGGCCCCATCCCTCTACTGGGGGAGGGGGTCATGCCTAGCCTCTGTATATGGTCTTGACGGGTTCTTCTTCCCCTTTGTGGAGTATTTCAGCTATTACCATCCCCCTGGGATCCTGGGAAGCTCTTGCTTTCCTGACATCTGGAACATTTTGGTTGCTACCCTCNAGCAATTCTGGGTTAAAATTTTGGAGATGAACGGGTGGCCCCATCCCTCTACTGGGGGAGGGGGTCATGCCTAGCCTCTGTATATGGTCTTGACGGGTTCTTCTTCCCCTTTGTGGAGTATTTCAGCTATTACCATCCCCCTGGGATCCTGGGAAGCTCTTGCTTTCCTGACATCTGGAACATTTTGGTTGCTACCCTCTGTTCCCCATCCCCCATTGCTACACACCTCTGTTCAATTTCCTGACCTTCTGTACATCTCCTCCATCTCTTCCCATACATGATTCCACTTCTCCTTTTCCCCTCCCCCTCCTCTCTTCCTACCAAGTCCCTCTCACCCTCTATTTCCCTTGATTATTTTGTTTCTCCTTCTAAGTAGGACTGAAACATCTACTCTTTAGACTTCCTTCCTCTTGAGCTTCATGTGGTCCATGGGTTGTGTTGTGGGTATTCCATACTCTTTGCATAATACCCACTTACCAGTGAGTACATACAATGTGTGGACTTTGGTGACAGAGTTACCTCTATTAGAATGATATTTTCTAGATCCGTCCATTTGTGTGTGAATTTCATGAAGTCATTGTTTTTGATAGTTGAGTAATATTACATCGTGTAAATGTACCATATTTTCTTTATCCATTCCCCTGTTGAGGGACATCTGGGTTGTTTCCAGCTCCTGGCTTTTATAAATAATGATGCTATGAACATAGTGGAGAATGTGTCCTTGTTACTCTGAGGTAGTGTCTGTGTATGCAGCAAAATATTGGGTCCTGTTTACACATCCAGTCTGTTACTCTATGTCTTTTTATTGGGGAAATTAGTCCATTGATGTTAAGAGGTGATAAGAAATATTGATTGTTGATATCTGTTATTTTTGATGTTATTTTTATGTTTGTTTAGCTATTGAAAGATTACTTTCTTGCTTTTTGTAAGGTGTAGTTTCCCTCCTTGTGTTGGCATTTTCCATCAGTTGTCCTTTGTAGGGCTGGATTTGTGGAAAGATACTGTGTAAATTTCTTTTTGTAATGTAATATCTTGGTTTTTCCATTTATGGTAATTGAGAGGTTTGTAGGGTAGTCTTGGGTGGAATTTGTGTTCTCTTACGGTCTGTATAACATCTGCCTAGAATCTTTTAGCTTTCATAGTCTCTGGTAAGAAGTCTGGTGTAATTCTGATAGGTCTGCCTTTATGTTACTTGACCTTTTTTCCCTTAGGGTTTTTAATATTCTTGTTTTGTTTTGTGCATCTGGTATTTTAACTATTATGTGATGGGAGAAATTTCTTTTCTGGTCCAATCTATTTGGAGTTCTGCAGCTT